>JANHAO010005948.1:0-21982 GCA_026873985.1 Saraca asoca | reverse complement strand
AGAGTTTAAAAATGCAGTTTCATTATCAAGATAAATTGTTTTTCAATAACAAGATAAATTGTTCTTCAACATCAAAATAAATTTAAGGTTAACAAACTCCTTAAGGATAAAAATCTCCTTTAAGGTTAACAAGCTTAAAACCTAAAATAGTGTCAAAACCCTAGCATTAAGCACTCCAAATCATGACCAAATCACAAAACAAGACCAATTCACTAAATTAAACTTGGTTAACATCTTAAGACATAGAGTATGAGAGAAAATAAATATGAAAATATTTTGCACATCGAAGAGCCTTTGATGCCCCTTTAAATGATTCCTTGAGTTTCCATCTTTCCCCTTCTCTTCAAAAGGATTTGACCTCGAATCTTTAAGACCCACTAGAAAAGGAGAAAGATTAGAAACATGAAAGGAAGCATTAACATTAAAGGACTCATGTTTTCTTTGAAACACCCCTTTGCCATAAGCTCTTCAACTTGTCTATATGCTGGCTTGTTGGGTTTAGGAACTCCAAGAATGAAGTCAATTTGGTGTTCTATTCCTCTTAATGGTGGTAAAACATAAGGCACTTCTTTAGGTAACACCTCTTGAAATCTCTAAAAAATCAACTCAATAGCATTAGGCAAAGCATTAGTATCATGATTATCATTTAAAATAGCACCTTTGTACAAATGAATAAGCATAAGTTGATCACAATACAGTGCTTATCTCACATCACTAGCCTTAGCAAAGACACTCCACTTTTTTTTCCTCTCTTGCTCTTCCTCTTCCCTCAACTCACTTTTGTTACTTTTTCTCTCATTTTCTTCACTCCCACTCTCTTTTATTTCACTGTTGCTCTTTTGTTCTTCACTCATTTTCTTCTCTTTTTTTATTTGATCTTGCAAAATTTGCTTAGGAGTGAGGGGTATAAGATTAATGGTTTTGTTGTCCTTCTTGAAGCTATATTAATTTAGGTAGCCATCATGTAAGACATACCTATCAAATTGCCATGGCCTACCAAGCAAAATATGGGTAGCTTGCATGGGAATAACATCACATAGGATTTCATCTTCATAACTCCCTATAGAGAATGAAACTAGCACTTGTTTGAGACCTTTACCTCTCAACTTTCATTAAACCATTGAAGTTTGTAAGGAATGGGATTATCTAGGGTAGGCAAGGAGAACTTTTCAACCAAGATTGTACTAGCAACATTTGCACAACCTCCCCCATCAATAATCACATTGCAAACCTTTCCCATGACATGGCATTTAGTGTGGAAGATGTTCTCTCCTTACTCTTCATTACCCTCCTTGGTTTGAGTACTCAAAGTTCTCCTCAACACTTGTGTTTCTCCTTCAACCTCCACATCACAAATATTATTGCTCTCTTCACTACTTGACTTAGAGCTTTCTACTCTTTTTCTTGCTCACTAGCTGATTCAACTTCCCCATTAGCTTTCAATGTCATAACCCTTTTGTTAGGGCATTCATAAGTATAATAGTTGTGCCTTAAACATTTAAAGCATTTGATGCCTTTTTACTTTTATGGCACTTGCATCTTTCCTTTGCCGTTAACATCATCACTCTTTGGCTTTGAGGAAGTCTTAGCCAAGTTCATCTTGATGGCTTGGAATTCTCTTGAATCATGCATTTTATCCTTATTAGTTTTCCAAGAAGAACTTGATTGATGTGCAACCTTGGAAGAAGTCTTTCTATTAAGTTACCTCTCAACTTTCATTGCCATGTGTACCATGTCTTCAAGTTCAACATAGTGTTGTAGCTCAACTATGTTAGTAATGTCATGGTTCAATCTAGTAAGAAAAGCTCAACTATGTTGGTAATTTCATAGTTCAATCTAGTAAGAAACCCTGCCATAGTGGCCTCCCTATCCCCCACCACATTTACTCTTATAATTGCCACCACCATCTCTTCATAGTAGTCTTCAACAATTTTGGAATCTTGAGTAAGGCCTTGAAGCTTTTGATACAACTCTCTATAATAGTGTGAAGGGACATATCTCTTTCTCATAATAGTCTTCAACTCTTCCCAAGCTACCATGGGTCTTTCCATGTTCCTTTTTATACTTTGCACAAGTTGATCCCACCAAATGATAGCATAATCAATGAATTCCACAACAGCCAATTTTACTTTCTTTTCTTCTGAATAGTTGGACAATCAAACATTCGCTCAATTTTCTTCTCCCATTCAAGACAGGCATTTGGATCACTTTTACCTTGAAAAGATGGAATGGTCATCTTGATGTTATGAAGTTTTGTCTCTCATGTCTTCTACTTAAAGTTCCTCTATCCTTTCTTATTTCATTCCTCTCGATTTCATTGGGAGAAGTGGACAACTCCTCTCTTTCTTTTTTTAACTCTCAAATCCTTTTCATTGCTTCCATGTTGGTCATGATTTCTTATTGATCTTCTCTTATAAGAATATATTCCATGTTCCTCCTTTGAGATTCTTTCATCAAGTCCATCAGGTTTCATATTTACTCTCTCAAATTATTGTTGCATGGCTCTAATAGTAAACATGACATCATTGAATTAAGATCCTTAGCCTTCTATCTTTGATCAAGGAATAAATTCTACAAAATAAATGTTAGGAAAATATAGATCTCACCAATTCACACCCTCACAAGTGTTTTTGATCATTCCACTCATGTTTTCTTCATGTAATTAGGCTTTTACCCTCTATTGTGCTCACACACTCTTGCCTTTTATCACTCTAATCCTCTCCTTTGAGTCTTATAAGAACTAAGTGACAAAATCTTGGAGTTTACACAATGTAGCATTCAAAATCACACAACACTCAAATCACTAAAATATAGCATGAACCAACAAGAACAAAGAAGCAAGGAATAAACAAGAAACACAAAAGGAATTAGACAACACAAGGGCATAAAGTTTTGGCCAAAACAGGTTACTTTTCAAGGGTGTGGCAGAAACTTTAACAAGGTATTCCAAATGAAAACAGAGGAAAAATACCAAGCAATTGCACCACACTTTATGTTCTAAGCTAGTATTTTGATCATGCAATCCAACAAAAATACATTCAAGTTAATTGTAAAGGAAATTGACTCAAAACAACTCACTAGATTGACTAGGACTAAGCTAAAAGAGTTACAGATTTTTTTTATAGGGTTGGATGACACTTGTTCTCTTTTTTGTGATTTTTCCTTTGCTCTTTTCTTTGATTCTTTCTTAATTTTTCTTTGTTGCTTTTCTTTTTCACACTTTTGTTTTCTTTGATTTTTCCTTTCCACTATTGTTTCTTCACCTTTCTTTTGTTTTTCTCTGCAATTCTCTTTGCTATCCATAATTTTTGTTTTTCTATCATTTAGCACAACTTTGAGCAGCTCAAAGACAATTAAATTCAATCATAATTGGCAAAAATCAATTTCCAATTATGTATGCTCAAAATGAATGTCTCTAAGGTGCAAAACACAATCAAAACTAAGCTAGGACTCTAGTAAAAATTCTAGGAAAAATTAGGCCAAAGTTTCAGCCAAACAGGGGACAGTAGCAATAAGTAATGCAATTATGAGAAGAAATGGTTCCAAATCACACCAAACAATATGTAATTCAATCCCACACAAACTAACGCACAAAAATAATGCAAAAAGACACTTAAACAATTTAACTAACACTTGAAATGGAACAAAGAAGAAGATGAAAATTCTGTAGAAATTTCAGTAGAACCTTCACTAGAACAAGAAAGAAAATGAAATAGAAATGAAGCAAAATAACAAAAAAAAATTCACTCAAACAAAGCTAACATCAAACAATTAGCGTGCAATAAGTTCACAAAATTTTTCTGCACAAAATTGATGTAAAAAATTAGGAATACCAAACGAAACAGCAATAACAAATCAAACCACAATAGCAAAAAAAATCAACAATCACTTGCAACCCATTTGGACAACAATTGATCAAATAATTAAGCTAAAAAATGTACACAAAAATTCAGTGGTATATAGCACAAAAATGGAAGGGAAATTGAAGCAAAAACATGGGAAAACTGAGGAGATATCACCTGAATTGGAAGTGCTGAAACTTTTATACCAAATTGATGTGATCTCCTTCAGAGATGCCCATGGATCTATCTCCAATTCAGCACACAAAATTGGAAGAAAAAGAAGGATATTCATGTCACACTCTAGAAAGATAGAAGGAGAGTGATAAGAGATAAAGATTAATGCCATAAAGAGGAAATTCTTTCATAAGTCTTGAAGTTCTAATAAGAACCCTAGGAAAGTACTTTGCTAAAAGAAGAACACTCTTCAATTTTTAATCATCAAATCTATATGGAAATGGAAACATGCCTCCCCTCATAACAAGTAGGCTCAATTATGGGTTGGGTTATAAGTCCTAAACAAGCCCAATTAAATACCCATCCAAATAACCAAATAAACAAGCCAATTAAGTCCAAGGCATGGCCAACTAGTAAGCCAAAAGCAAGCTGGCCAAAATACATACCTAGCTGGCTAAAAATATTAGCCGGAACATAGCCCAAAAGCAAGACAAGCTCAAGTATTAATTCAACCAACCAAAAAAGGAAAGTAAGAGGGTCAAATAGTCCTAAAACAAAGCCAAAAAATTCTCAAAGGTAACCCATAAAATAACACAATAATAGCCCAAACATTATGATAAGGTCAATTCTGGACAAAAACTTTGAAGCAATTTGATAGTAAATTTTAAGACTCCAAATGACAAAACTAGACTCTAACCTTAAATGAAAGTTGCAGAGCTTTCTCTTAGCTTTTCAACCATATAAAGATCAACCTGATCTGACTTCTAGTGCTTAAGTTATAGCCCAAAATTTGAAATAGTGTCAAAATCCCAACATTAAGCAATTAATTCAATTAAGCTCCAAATCATGACCAAATCATAAAACAAGGCCAATTCACTAAAGTAAACTTCACTAACATCCTAAGGGGTAGAGTATAAAAGGAAATAAATGTAGAAATATTTTGCTCATTGAAGAGCCCTTCATGCCCCTTTGGGTTTCCATCAATCTTGCTCCTACCCAAATCTCTTAGAGTGACAAAGGAAAGGGCACGACCATGGGCATGGATCTCCTCGAGGTTTTATAGGTCCATCTACAGTTGATCAATCTCTATGATCTCCCCATGAAGCCAACAACCTATAACAAGGTAAGTAGTCAATACAAAGTTACATGTAGAACAAAAAATGATAAGTAAAAAAGGGAGTAACATATGAATAATAATTTAAGAGCAAAAATGATCTAGAGATAAAAGACAAAGTACCAAATCCTACTTGTTCAAAGAATAATCCTTGAAAAGGCAACTCTTTGGTTTATAAGTGAGCTTTGTCCACTTGGCAGGGTAGATGTAGTCATCATCATGAAGGAAAAAAAGGAAACCTTTCCACTATGCTCACCTTGAAAAAAGAATTTTTCCATGATTGAACAGAGGTAAAACTATTCCCAAAAATCTCCTGATCTAACCTTTGAGTAAAATGAATACACCCTTCAAATTTCTATTGGTAGTAGGTGAAGATGAAGAAGGTGTCAGCATGAGGATCCTGATATATCCAAAGGTAGACCACCTTAAAGTAAACAAGGAATGCCTAAGCATTCCGAGTGAGCTGAGAAGGGCATACATTGAGCTTCCAAAGGACATCTTGCTAAAAGGTGGTAAAGGGAAAAGAGACATGCAGCTGACCAATGACATCCCATAAAACATGATGAAGGATAAGGTGTCGTAGCTATAGGATCACTTGTCGACATCTACTGGTCAGAAGGAGACCACTTCAATAGATTCATCCATAACATGGATCTTCTCCAACTCCTTTATAAATCTTTTCTTTAGTTGGTTAGATAGGTTTTACTGTTAGTTTATTTTTCTAAGATTCTGTCTTGCTTGGTTGAATAGGGTCAGCTTGTTAGTCGTCCCTGGGGTTACCTGGTATTTCCTGTTGGGCCTTGATCATGTAGCTCGGGACTAATCTCTTTTTCTTTCTTTTCCCTTCCCCTAGTGCGGTTTTGGGTAGTTACTATGGTGGCTCAGGTTATGCATGGCCTATGATCCGTGGGGGTCTTAGGCTTTTTAGCTTTTGGTGCAGCTTGCTCACAGCGGCCTAACTGGCTTTCTTCCTTTGTAGATGGAAGTAGGTCATGTGCAACGCCATCACTCGATAGGAGATGACGACGAGGAGATGCAAGCAATTTTAGAGGCGACAAGGATGCGGTCTATTGAAGAGGTGACACCCAGCGGAGGGGGCGAGGTTCCATCATTCGTGGCCCATCAAGGACCTTTAGAGGGTTTGGGCGTCGGCAGGGAAAATCCCGAAACTAGGGGAGAAGACCAGAAAATAGCCAGAGACTGAGCAGAACAAGCCGAGAATGGGAAAAGGAAGATTTTCAAATGAGAAGGGATGAAGGAAGTTCTCCTAGTATAAAAAGGGGAAACGGTCCTACCGTTAGCTCAAAAGGGCTGTTGGCTACCCATGATCCAACGGCTGGGGGGACAAGAAAATCAATAAATGATGGTACAAAAAATCGCACGAAAATCCAAAAACCATAATTACCTGCCGTCATAGAGAAAATGAAAAGTCACGCATGTGGAACAAATAAACAAATCAAATAGCTCAAACGGCCATTGCACTGGAAAAGATCGGGAGCACGAAAAATAATCTCGCGTCCAAGTAGTATGCAAAAAGCGTAGAATTTTTGCACGAACTACATCCAAGTAATATGCTTGCCCCACACAAAATTCTTATGCGGAACGACTTTGCGTCCAAGTAGTGTGCCAAACCGCACAGAATTCTTGCACAGGTTGAGGGCCCGAAAAATGATCTCGCATCCAAGTAGTACACAGAAAGCATAGAATTCTTGCGTGAGCCACGTCCAAGCAATGTGCTTGCCCCGCACAAAATTCTTGCACAGAATGACTTTGTGTCCAAGTAGTGTGCCAAACCGCACAGAATTCTTGCGCAGGTCGAGGGCTCAAAAAATGATCTCGCATCCAAGTAGTATTCAGAAAGTGTAGAATTCTTGCACGAGCCATGTCCAAGTAATGTGCTTGCCCCGCACAAAATTCTTATGCGAAACGACTTTGCGTCCAAGTAGTGTGTCAACCGCACAGAATTCTTGCGCAGGTCGAGGGCTCGAAAAATGATCTCACGTCCAAGTAGTACGCAGAAAGCATAGAATTCTTGTGCAAACCGCGTCCAAGTAATGTGCTTGCCCCGCACAAAATTCTTGCGTGGAACGACTTTGCGTCCAAGTAGTGTGCCAATCGCACAGAATTCTTGCACAGGTCGGGGCCTCGAAAAATGATCCCGCATCCAAGTAGTACGCAAAAAGCATAGAATTCTTGCGCGAGTCACGTCGAAGTAATGTGTCTGTCCTGCACAGAATTCTTGCATGAAACGACCTAGCGCAGATACAAAGTTCTAGCTAGATGGAAGATTCCCTCAAAACACTAATCAGTGTCGAAGAATTCAACAGTCCGACCCTTCTTCTATAAAATTCGAAGCCAGAGGCAAAGGCCGAGATGTAACTCTCACCTCGCAAAGCGAGCTGAGAGTTTGGGGGCTTATGTTATGGGCATTATTTGGATATGAGGTTCGAGAAGAATGACATCCAAGGGAACATAATCCAAGGCAGAATTCAACTCCACCAAAAGGAGATCATGATCGTCGAAGGAAAGCCACAAGGGCCCACTGTGCCACGAGGCCTCGTCGAACCATGGGACCTAAGGTATGTAGGGTCTTGATCGTGCCGACCAAGACTAATAGACAACCAAGCGAGAATGAAGATAACGACCCTAGGACCTCAACCCATGATCTCCCCCTTTTAGTCCACCGCTAGCAGACGATCGTACAAAGTCTAGTCAGCAGCCTAAAAAGCACCGAAAGAGTTGACAGCTCAGGCCTCAGGCAATACACATCAGCTCCCTGGAAATTTGATAATGATTTACCCAGCATTAATTGTCCGACGGCAAGCATTTAATGCTAAGAACAGTGAAGGTGATCATTTTGCCGATTAAGAAGATTACTCTTATAACCCTCTCCCTCACTATAAATAGAAGGGAAGGGACCATAGGGAAAAGAGAGAGGAAAAATATTACAGAAAGCCCTATTTAGTGAAAGAGAGCCTCTTGTATCTATAATCCTCATGAGAAGGATACACCTTTAGCCATGAAAAAGTGATTTAGCCATTGTAACTCAGTCTAACAAGACCTTTGAAAAATAAATAACAAAAGAGTAACGTGGACGTAGTGGTCGATATCTGGCTTTGGCCGAACCACAATAAGTCTTCGGTGTTACTATTCTCTTCCTAATTTCTTTCTTCAACTTTTGCTACTTATCTTCATTCTTTCTTAAACATGCAGTCAGGGGTGTTGTACTAAGGAATCCAGTTGACTGGATTTTGGTGTCAACAAGTTAATTTTTGGACTCTTTAGTGAGAGCAAGCTATTCATATTTAGGGTGGAAAGAGCCTTCCTTCCTTCTTCAGAGATCCAATGGGAACCTCTAATGAGCCCTCCCACTCTTCTGATAGAGAGCTTTTTCAGAGAGATATCCATGGTTTGCTGTATAGGAAGCCTTTTTGAGCAACTCTCCTTCTCTGATCATGAGAGAAGATCTTTCATTGATCTTGGATTATTTCCTTTATGGTGACACCGTGGGGTTACTCCTTTTCAACTATTCTAGCCTACTTTCTCTTAATCTTCTATACTGAGTGGAGAGTTGGAGTGGAGTTCCGAACCAAGGAGGGCGACAAGGGAAAGAGTTGAAAAGCAAGAGTACTCACCGGCCCTACTACTGATTGAGGTGCTTTCTAGAATGTATAGTCATAGTGAACTTGACTTGTATTTGACTCTTTCTGATGTAAATTTACCTTGTTGAGTCTTTTAATGAATGAATTTCTCCTCATGTTTCTTGTATTTTGTTGTCCAAATATTCTACATATTACCAATAATAATATGAACTCCAACTAAGCATCATAATAAAATGAGATATTTGAGTAACCAATCGATCACACTTCTTGATGAATAATGAATCTGCAATACAAAGGTTATGCTTAATAAAAGTCACATGAGAGCTACGAATTTTAGGTCGCATGAGAGCTATGAGCATTAGGTTGTAATTGTACTAGAACAAACTCCAATGGCCTCAGCTTGAAAGCTGACAATTGTATTGGAATAAGCTCTAGTAACCTTAGCTCGAAAGCTGGCAATTGTACTAGAATGAGCACCAGGGGCCTGACTCAAAAACTAGCAATTGTACTGGAATGAGCTCTAACGGCCTTAGCTCGAAAGCTAGCAATTGTGCAAGGTCGCATGAAAGCCATGTCATGTAATGTAAAAGTGCCCTAGTCGCATGAAAGTTGTGCTTTGGCAAAGCAAGAGCCCTGGTCGTAGGAAAGTTGTGCCCTAAGAAACTTTGTTGTACGATGGGTGACTGATCGACTAGATTTGAGGACAACTTGCTTTTTGCCACAACACTTCACAAAGAGTTCATTCAAAAACCAACAAAGGAATTCAAAAAGCATTCATGAATTCTCAACATCTATTACAACATTAATATATGATTCTCATTATAGCGACCTCTTCCCATCTAGGGTCCCATTGAGAAGGCCCAAGTCGCTACCCTTAAGGCTACACTACATAGCTTCACAAACGACCCCTCTTGATGAGGTCCTTGATAGCATCCTTAAGTTCTTGACAATTTGAAGTGCCATGTCTGACCTCATTGTGATAAGTACAGAATTCTTGCTTGTTTCTCTGCCTATAAGGAATCTTTATAGGGTTAGGTTTCCCAAAGTCTTCTCTTTCCCTTTCCATTATGAATATCTTATCTTGGGTGTCTGATAGGACACCATAATGCTCATGGCGTGTTGGGGGCTGAGGCTACTCACTCTTGGGTTTGCTGGACTTCTTCGCAGCCTACTCACTAGTGTGGTCATCTTGATCGACATTACCCTTTTTCTTGCTATGGATGGAACCATCTTTCTCATCTTTTCAGTCAAGCTTTCCCGAGCCAAAAGTTTCTTCCCATTTGATCTGCTTGGTGGCTCGTTCATAAAACTCAGTCAAATCCTTCATTGGGGACTTATATAGACTTTTGTATAACTTTTTGTCTTTACAGAGTCTTGCAGAGATTGTCACCAACATGGTTTCTTCATATGGATTCTCTATCAAGTTAGCTTTAAATCTAAATCTAGCTCTATAATCCTTTAGTGACTCATGCTTACACTAGAAGATCATAGCAAGGTGGCAAGGGGCATGAGCTGCCTCTTCAATGCTTGGTACTGGCTGATGAATTTTTACTAGCACTCCTCCCAATTGTATATCGAGTGAGTTGGAAGGCTTCTGAACCAGGTCCAAGGTATTCCTCCTAGTGTAGCTGGAAAAATTCGGCACTTAATTAAAGGATCGACCATTTGCAAATCCATTTGAACGTTGAATGCAACTAGGTAATCATAAGGGTCAGCATCCCTATTGTATAAAGGAATCGTAGGGACTTTGAGCTTAAGAGGGAGGGGCTGAGCCTCGATCTCTTTGAAGAACAATGACATGTCCTCATAGCAAGCTCAATCATTTGGAGCTCAAAGACATACTTCCAACTTCTTCATTTTTTGATATAATTCTTCCCCTAGATCACTGACTAAAAGATTGCTGATCCCTTTGACTCTCCCTCCTAGTCATAGAGTAGTGACCTGGAGTTTACTGTTGCGAGCACCGACCTAAAGACTTATTGGCTCTACTTGAACATCCAGCTTCTTGTTGTTGGGGAACATACCAATTGTAGTGGCTTCGTTCTACCTTTGCAAACCCTAGGCTTGCACTTTTCCTAGTGCAGTGATTGCTTTAGTCAACTCTCCCATCATATTCTCTAACTTATCCTGACGCTGAAGCCAGGTTTGCATTTTGTCGATCTCAGGGACAGTAATGGTAGGCTGGCAATGAGCCAAATGGGGAAGACCATTGGTAGTTTGAGTAGTAGAAGAACTTGTCGTATGACCCTCAGGTTGGTTGATGGTGACATCTGACTTCCTGGTGGCTTTTCCCGTAACCATTACAGCTGAACAACATCAACCAAAAAAATAGAGAAACAACTAGAGAACAGATGGGTCCCACTAGGCATGCCAAAATGTTAACGGTGGATTTTGGTTCTACTTAATCCAGCCAACCTGAGGGGGTTCTTTCAGGACCCAAGCTGTTATCTGATTGTTAGGATAGTAAGTAGGTGCAGAATGGCTGGAGGAAGAAGGAAAAGAGTGAAGAACTCTAAGGTTTAACATGATTTGGCTAAAATTGGACGATAGCAGTCTCACGGTAGTGTTTCATTTATCTGAAGACAATTTTATAGAGTCTTGGTATAGTGTTCTCATCTCTCCTCTTTTACAGAGGGCTCCTTCCTCTTATTTATAGAGGAGAGGAGGCTACAATGGTAAATTTACAAGCTATATTTCTATTACATCAAGTAATAAATGTACAAGATAGTCTAAAGTACAACAAGTTGGTTTCTGCAGACTACTGATTTATTTGTGTGAAATGTTTCTACGAGTGGGACCCTTGGGCCTCATTTTGTAGGATGGCAGTGCAAGTCTATTAGCTGCATACTTGACCGCAGCAGGCTTTTAGCTGGGTGAGACATTGCAGGCCATCTCTGCTTTGCGAGGTTGAACTTGAATAGGTCACAAGCTTGAGCTATCGACGAGCTAAGACTTGTTGCTGGTGAGCTAAAGGCTACTACTCAGTGAGCTGGTTGCTTAGCGACCTCATGGTCAGGCAAGCTAGGCCTCTTTGTTGGATTTGATTTCTGCTGGGCTTTTGCCAACCCATCTTGTGATATCGAATTTTACCCATAATAACCTGAAAGGGACTAGTATTCTTATTATAGGAGAGCTTCTCCCTCTTTTCAAAGTTACAAAAGCAAGAGAGAGAAAAAAAAGAATGCCTTATTTAAAGAATTTCATCTAGGTTTTCTATTAGCTCTCTCTTCTCTTTACTTAGGCTACTGAATTGGATTGAATAAGGGTAGAATTGGCTCTTTGTATCTTCATGAGCATTGTAGCCCTATTTCAATCCAATGACCCAATCCTCGCTTGAAATAGGTGTCTTGAACTTAACTTGTGAGCCAAACACCAAAACAGGCTTTACAGAACAGGCCAACCCATAGTAGATTTTGCCTTCCAGCTTCACATCCCTGAAACTCCTTAAAAAATGGCACAATTTCACCTTGAACCCTTTATGAAAGTTATAGATGTTGACCTTAGTTGTCTAATGGGCTTGGGCTTGGACCGTTCGAAAGATTAGAGCACTTAACATAATAAAAATACCGAACTGGTGAAGGATCCACAAGTCAATACTCTATTTTGACTTTTGGCTGATTTTGACCCACTAACATTCAAGCTAGCTTGAGACTCTTACAACAATTGTAGGCCACTGTTAGCTTTTTAATGATATAAGAATTAACTCAATCAAAGATCTAGAGCTTCATATGCAACTGAAAGTTTAAAATAGTATCAAATTATCAAATTAATTCAAATTACTCCCAAATCCAACTAAATCTTACAACCAATTACAAGTACTTTAATTTGCACAAAATCATAATAAAAAAAAGACTAAATGAAGAGGAACTATAAAATGTGTATATATTGATCTTATCAAAATCGTCTACATTAATTGTACCTATAGTTAAAGTTGACAATCATCCACCAGCATGGGCCCACACAAATTGTTGTGGGTTCCATACCAATGGATAGTTAATTGTCTAACTGCAACTACATTTAATGCAAACAATCCCAATCCTTTTTTTGAAAAATAAATCATCTACATTAACTACACTTGGAGTTAAAATTGCTAGGCATCTATTAGCATGAGGCCCACACAAATTGCCAAGGGCTTCTTGTTAATGGATGACCAAAAGTTGAATTGTAGATGTATTTACTGTAGACAATCCGAATCCCATTTGTTTAAAGAAATATAAAATAAAAATTGCATACCCTGGTGAATTATGAAAACACAAATCAGATTTCGACAATTGAAGTTACTTCTCCTACAAGCTTGGAGTTTAAGGTAAATTACACTCTCCTCCTATAATATTTAGCCTAATTATATTTTTATCCTTTTATGTTCATGAATATACCCTTATCTCCTTTAATATATTTATATATTTTAAACTTATATTCACCTTTCTTGTTGCAGAAAAATAAGAGATGTGAACATATTTTTTTTAAAAATGAAAGGGTGTGAGTAGGGGTGGAGCTTCATTACTATTGGGGACTTTACGCCCCATAGTTTGAAAAATAAAACAAAGCTTGCCTATATTTCTTAATTTTTTCAAAAATTTTATACATAACCCCAAAAATAAAAATGTTTTCATAAAAGTTTATAATAAATTGTGCTCCAACTCTTCCAAATTTTTTTCTCTTTTTCACCTTTACATGTGAATGTAATTAAGATAAAACTCAAGAGAGGTAGACGTAATTTATTCTAGTTTTTATTGATTTCAATGTTAATACGCATTTTAAAAGCAACATTTCTATTGGCTACGTAAATGGGAATTCAACCTGCACTAATTACTTTGTCTTAAATTGAAGGGCATGCTTCTTGATTTTCGGAATACTATGAAGCTTCTTTCTTATTCCCCAATCATCCATGCTCTCTGTTTCTACCAATATGTTGTAGGTCTTGCCTTTGATCCATTGGTCAGTTTATCGATCTCTACCAATTATGAAATAGTTATTAGGATGCTCATTTTCGAGTAATTTTTTAATCTTGTCTTAAGAAGCACCAACACACTTATTTATAGGCGTGTCATCATGTCTGACATGTTTCAAACATAACACACATCTGACACGTGCACAACACATATCCATACAAGTCCCAAAAAGTATGTTTTTGTGTTCTCCGACATAGCAATGACATAGTTGAAGCTTCGACACAATTAAATAAATTTTCAAAATTATGTTTTAAAAGTTAAAGAGCTATTTAACAATTAATTATATATAATCAGTTCTTATTTGGATGATGCAATAAAATTATTTTTTAATATTAAATTATTAAAAAAATACAATAAAGAAAGAGAGAATAATGATAATTTTTGTCCTTATTATTAAAAAAAAGATGATGATGATGACAAAAGAAATAAGAAGTGAGGATAGTATAACATGGGCATAAAATTTGATGTTTCTCTTTTTATAATCTTATTTAAAATTAAAGTTACTCAAAGTAACTTTTAGTTTAATCAAGATTATTGTATATAATTGATTATTGAAATATTTTAAAAGAGCAATCAAACATTTCAAAAAATGACAATAATTAAATTGTTAGATCTATAATTGATTATTAAGAATTCTAATAATTATACTAAACAAACATTTAATCTTTTTGGTATGCTTTCTACCTTTTTTTTTTTTTTGATAAGGGATACATAAGTTAGAAACATAAAGGAATATGTGAGACATCTCTTAACTCTTTTTTTTTTTAAGGAATATTACAATTTGTTAGACTTTAGGTTCATGTTCTTGTTTTTGGTGAAATATCAATGTAAGTCTCTGAAATTTGCGATATAAAGTTGATTATATTTATCAACTTTTTATATATCAATATATTTTTTAAGTCAAATTATTATTATTATTATTATTATTATTATTATTATTATTATTATGTTGTATCTTTTTTTTTTCAACTTTGTTATGTTAACGTGTCTGTGTCATGCTGTATCCCGTGTCCCATGTGAGTGTTTGTGCTTAAGTCTTGTTTAATTTTCCATTAATTATATATTCCAATGACACTCATTAACTAAAAAGTAATTTAATCAACAACTTAATGGAATGTTTGCTAAACTTAAAATGTCAGCGGATTAATGGAGTTGATATTTTATTATTAAATGTTTGGAAAGCATTAAAATTTCAAAATTTGTTGTTAAAGTGAACAAGAATAATAGAAAGATAGATAAAAAGAATCAGAATAATATGAAGAAAGTTTTTCTCTTATTCCCTATATTACAATCATTTATGCATAGAAATCCAAGATACAAGAGAGAATTAGAGATAAATTTAACCAAGATAATAACCTATACATAAATCAAATGGATATGATGAAAATATACATAAATATATTGGATATCTATTTTATAAAGGATATGTCTCATTAAAACTTTCACTAGATAAAAATCAAATGGGAAAAATATCCTGGTGAACGAAAAAGTATGCATCATTCTTTTAACAAATAATTAAAAACCTTGCTAATAAAAACACAATGAAAAAAATTGCCAAGGAAAAAAGAGTACAATATGAGTTCAACTGCCCCAATTGGAAATGTTACTTAAGATCTCTAAGTCAGCATAATCCAATCTTATGAATTAACTTCTTAAATCTTAATGTAGGAATTGCCTTCATGAATAAATTTACTATATTATCACTTGAATAGATTTGTTGAACATCATTATCATCATTTTTTCTTTGAAGATCATAAGTGAAAAAGTGTTTTGGTGAAATGTGCTTTGATTTATCTCCTTTGATGCATTCTTTTTTTAATTGAGCTATATAAGCAGCATTATCTTTATACAATCTTATTGGAATCTCTTTATTAGAATCCAAATCACATGCCTCTCGAATATGTTGAGTCATCAAACTTAGCCAAACACATTCTTAACTTGCCTCGTGAATTGCTATTATTTTTTGCATGATTTGAAGAAGTAGTAGCCATAGTTTGTTTTGTCGAATAGCAAGATATAGTTGTACCACCATATGCAAATAAATAGCTAGTTTGAATTTAAGCCTTGTATAGATCGGATAAAAATCCTGCATCAACATAATCAATTAGTTCTGATCCAGACTCATATAAATAAAATAGTCCCATATCACTTCTTCCTTGAAGATAACAAAATATATGTTTAAATCCACTCCAATGCCTTCTAGTTGGAGAAGAATTATATCTTGCCAATAGGCTTACCGAAAAAACTATATTAGGACTTAAATTATTAGTAATATAATTAGTACATCAATTGCACCAAGATATGGTACTTCAAAACCAAAAAGTTTTTCATCATTATTAGGAGGTCGAAAAGGATCCTTTTTAGCATCAAGTGATCGAACAAACATTAGAGTCCTTGATGAATGTGATTTATTGATGTAAAGTCATTTAGGACCTTTCTAATATAATTTGATTGATGAACATATATTCCATCATTTAAATGCACAATCTATAGGCTAAGACAAAACTTTGTTTTTCAAGATTTTTCATTGTAAACTCCTTTTCAGTTACTCAACTACCTTTGCAAGCTCTTCATGGGTTCCAATATTATTCAAATCATAAATATTTACTATAATTATAGCAAACTTATATTCATATTTCTTTATAAAAATACAAGGGTAGATAGGATCATCTTTATATCCTTTTAACAAATATTCACTAAGATGATTATGGCACATTCATCCGGATTACTTTAATTCATGCAAAGATCTTTGTAATTTAATTGAATACATTTCTTAAGAATTTAAATTGTATATTTCAGGCATCTTAAATCCATTAGGGGTTTCCATATAATATCATTTTCGATTATCATGTGTGTAATAGGATGTAACTAAATCTATTAGACGCATATCAAGTTTTGATATACTATGAGTAAAATTGTATCCATCACATGCAAATATATATTTTTCATAGCCAATGACAATATTTGTAAAAATCTTTGTGCTACAAATCATGTTGTATATTTACGAATTCAATTTTCTCATTTTCTTAGCACAATTATTATTTGTACCTTGCTAACATTACACCTTCAAAGTGTTTCATTAGCTTAACACCTTTTGGGTGGTTCTTCACTTTGTAAGTAAATTTAAATTTTGCATTTCTATCCAAATTGTATCTTTTCTCTTTTCTCTTTGGTGAATAATCATGTATCCTTCTTTTCTTAATATAAATTCAAGATCCTTACTATTTTCATTATATTGAGCACTACATAGTATTAAAAAAATGCTGTCAACAACTATTTCCCTCTTGTTTCCATCTTTTGCATTAGATATACAATCAACTAAGATCTCTTTATTTACACAAATTTCAAGTGCTTGAACTTTTTCCATAAGTTTGTCACTAATTATGTCACAAATCTCTTCAGTGGTATTTAACTTTTTAATAAGGTCATTTTTTTTTCATTTGTTTCTTCTCTTTTAAGGATTTTTTTCTTAATTTAGAACCAATAGTTTTATCATATTTTTGTCTTGTTCTAAACTTATTTGCTATATAATAAATTGATTGTCCTACTAGGACATCTATCCGGATTAGAGCACTTACCACTAATATATAACATTTATTTTCTCTTTAGGTTAGTAGTATAATTGACAATTGATTTGCTATACTTTATAAATCAATCATATTTTAAACTTTAGGTTAATATTCTTTTATGTAAGGATCAAGATGATTGTATTATTTCTATAGCTACATATTTCTCCCCTTGATATTGAGAATATAAAATTCATACCTATTAGTCCCAAAAATAATGATTTTTCCCTTAGATCAGATGATCTTTAGTTTGGATTCTCATTGAAACTTAGTGGAAGATTTTAAATCCTTTTTTACAAATACTCTTTTGATTTAGATTCTAGTTTGTTCTAATAACAGTGGAAGTCTTTAAACAAAATAATCAGAGTATGTTTATTGAATAACAAAGATTGAATTGGAGTCACTGAATTAGATGTAATGTATAATACCAGAAACAATTAATCAATTAAACCAATATATGAGAGTAGAAGTATAAATTGCATAAATGTAAATGCAGTAAACAATAAAGAACACAAAGATTTTTAAAGTGGTTCCACAATCGCAATTAAAGTGTATATCCATTAAATAATCCTTAACTGGATGGTCACTTTTTATTAACAACCACAGGAATTAATCAGGCTCCTGCACACCAGTTTACACAAGACATAACTGGACTCTTGTCAACCTATTACACACAATATTTGACTGGACTCTTGTTAACCTGTAGATACAAAAATTCTTTCATCTCCTACAAACTATAATCAACCTCATAATCTTAGAAGATACTATAAGAAATCTCTACACCTTCAATAATTATGATCAACCTTACAACTAGAGAAGATGCAAAGGGAAGATCAACCTCTTCCTTTGTATCTCAAATTTCTATTAACATAGAAATCTAAAAAGAAAATCCAATTGCTATCAACCTAGAAATTTGAAATGAGAACAAGAAATAGGGTTTGAAATAAAATACCAAAATTGAGATGAAAATCTCAATTATCTAATGTGAATTTTTCACTAATTTGATTCAAGAACTTTTGATTTGATGAAAAATAGTGAGGTAGAAATGAATCTGATTTAGCTTTATTATCTCTCTATTTTTTACACTTGAAGAAATGAAAGAGTTATGAAACTATTGTTTTTGAAATGAGGTTTAGAGGGTATTTATAGTATGGCAACTGACATTTGAAAAATAACTAACTTTCAACTTATGAATCAATTTAGAGCTGTTACCAACTAATGAATTGAGTTGTAAATTGATTCTTCTATGAATATCATTAAGAAGTTCATGACTGAATCGATGTATGAATTAATTTACACTATATTCTGAACAGGCCATGAATCAATTACCTAATTGATTCAGGAAAATTCCTAACCTTTGGTAAAAACATGTTTTCAAAACATTTCTCTATAAATCGGTTCAAGTGCATTTTACATGATTTTTAGTATGAATTAATTTGCAAATCGATTCACACAGTAAAAAATAGTTTTTATAAAACTTGTACTTGTGAAAAATCATTTGAAGACTTAGTTTGAAAAACATTTTATTTTAGCTCACTTTGAGTGATTTATTTCTACCTTAATATATCTATTTTAAGAAACTTGCTTGGATCAAATTGGATTAGAATACACTTACAAAAGATCCTATTAAAAATAAAAGGATTACTAAATCTAAATGATGGATCTCTTGAATTGCATACTTTGATCTTGCAAACAATCAACAAACATTAAACATATGAAATTATTTTTTAACATCAAAACATACAAAAGGTATAATTGCAAGCCAATTTCCTTAGCAAGGCTAACTATTTCCCCCTTTTTGATGGTGACAAACAATTTGAGATAAGGATCAAAGTTTTTGAAAGAAAAAAATCTATTAAAATTTTTCAAAATCTAAACTGAAGTTTTTCAAAATTTAAAATTTCATTTTGATAAAATCTATTAATTTTTCTTACTTTCAATTTTTACTCTTTACTCCCCCTTTTAAATTAACTTTTATTCATATACCATACTCATCTTTCTTATTTACTCTTCTTATTTACCCTATCTCCCCCTTTTTAGTTGAAGATAACATCTTATCTAAAAATCTATTATTATTCCCTTTAAGATATTATCTAAAATCCTTTACTCTCAATTTATCTAAAATCTTTTTTATCTTTCTTATCTAAAATCTCTTATTTTCCCATTTTTGACACATCAAAAAGCAATAATGCATCCATAAAAAAATTAATGTACCAAAAAGAATTTCAGAATCCACATTCCAAATACCACAATATGTGATAACAAAATTTAGTATCAAAGAAATACAAAATTCAATTAACATATAATATGATATCAAAATTTAGAAACATCCATAAATTTGAATCAAAATATAATATTAGGATTAGAATACAAGATCAGAATCTCAAAATATCAAGATATAATCTAGAATAACAATGAAACAGGGGAAAATGGGACTGAGGGATGCAAAATAATGATCAATGCATAGTATACTAAGTAGGTAGAGGTTCTTAATCATCCATTCTTTGCAATTTAGCCTCCTTATCATGCTCTTGCATTTGCTATAAAATTTCATGCAACTAAGTTTCAATAGAACTTAACCACTCATTGACCCAATTATAGTGATTTCGATGCTCAATTTCTAAATATGCCAGGTGATCATCCACTGACTCAATCAAAGTTTGCTATCTATCCATTTGATCAATCATATATGTGTGCAATTTTTGTATTTCCTCAATTATTCTTACTTCAGCCTCGCTAAACAACCCAACTCCTACTAAGTTTATGGCTCTTCCAATGGATTGAGGAATTTGTGACTATTTTCTAGTCCATTTCCCTTAATCATTTTGTTCTAGATCCATCTTGTATAAATGTGATGCATTTATTATAGTAGTAGAATTTATTGCAAAAAACTAGTATTCATCAGAAAGTTTTAGTTTGAATTTGGCAAATGAAGGTGTAAGGATCATATCATAAGGGAGGTATCCAATATCTGTCCCCTTAGAATAGTCAACTAGATATTTGATTATATGATAGAGCACATTAACATCAAATTGATTTTTAATCACCCATAACAAAAATAGTTCACCCTTCATAATCTGTGTAAAATTGGTGATCCTAGGAAGTATCACCTTATACAAAGCATAGAGTAAGATCCTATCTTTAGGGGATTAGTTAATAAGGAGTAATTTCTCACTTCCATCCTTAGGGGTGGAATAAGGAAAGAGCATCCTAATGGCTGATTCCTTGTTATAATTAGGAAAGGATCCTACATTTAAGCTTAAGGGGGTGATGCATCCTTGCCAAATTCATTAGCTAAAAATTCTGAATCAATTACTATATGTTTATGCATCACATAACAAGATATTTTATCATTAGTAGTAGCTAGATTAGCATAAAACATTCTAACTAGCTTAGGATAAGTGTTCCTTTTACATGTTAAAAATTTTTCTAACCTATACTTGGCTAGCAATTCTGGTAGGTGAGTAGTTTCTAACAATTTTCCACTTAAGCACTTAAGAGGCTCTACCTTTCTATTGGTTAATTGAAGAAAGGTAGCATACTCACTGGGTGAATTGAAGTATGACTCTTCCTCTACAGTTGTGGATGTTTGAGTTGCTGATTTTTCCTTTCTCTTCATTAGAAGTTTGATTCTTTTTTACATCTTGTTGAGATTTTTGAAAATTTGGGTAGTTAGGGTTTTGGGGGTTATATTTGGGATTTTTATTTTATTTTGGGATTTTTAGATGAAATTGATTAGTTAGAAATGTTAGATGTGATGTATCTAACATTTTTGTGAAAGAAATTTGGACAAAAGATGTTGGGGGATAAGATTTGAGTATGTGTGAGTGAGAGTTTTTAGGTTCGCTAAAGACAATTGTGAAATGAAGTTGAAATTCATTCAAGTATATATAGAATCATACTTTGAATTGATTCATGAATCAATCCAGAGAGTAAATATTTAAGAGTGAATTGATTCAAGTATGAGTTGTTCATTAGGATTCTTATGTGAATCAATTCTGGAATTGATTCATCTAAGTTTACTAAATTTTCAAGAGTTTTTTAAAACCTTCCCAAAAGATTAAAATTTTTTTGAATCAATTCATAATGTAATTTTTTAAGTTGTGAATCGATTCAAAAACTAAAAAAAAAAAAAAATCCTGGAAAAATTTGAATTGATTAGTGAATCAATTCAGGAAGTCCTAAAGTCAATTTTCATATAGTTTTTTTTTCTTTTTTCAAAAATGGCTTTCATAATCTGTTAATAAGCTAATGAACAATTCAATACCATTGAAAACTCTAATCTCTCGCATTAAGTACCTGTAAAACAAACTTAGGGAATCTCCAATGCCTATGTTAGTATTTGCAATTTATAATACAAATAAGCATAAAAGATAAGTAGATATCAAAATATATTGAAAATGGGGGATTAACATTCTTAATCATGTGGTGAGAGCAACTACTATCCAAAATCATGAGTTACTTCTTTGTCTCCCACAATCCTACAAAACATAAATTATACTTGCTTTACTAGTACCTAACTGATCTTGGGTCTAGATTTGTTAGTAAGAACAACATGATTTCTTTTGGAATTGGATGCTTTAGATCATCAAACTAACTTTTCATTTGGTTTAAGCACATAGGTTCCATTCCTGTATAGACAATATTTAATATGATGTCCTTTATGATTATAGTAAAAGCAAGTAATATAAGCATAGTTTCTTTTTTATCTCTTTTTCTTTTGTTGCTTATA
>JANHAO010005947.1:0-21981 GCA_026873985.1 Saraca asoca | reverse complement strand
CTTCAGCAATTGGATCCATTATGTATGCCATGCTATGTACGAGGCCCGATGTTTCTTATGCTTTGAGCATCACTAGCAGATTTCAATATGACCCTGGTGAGAAACATTGGAATGCGGTCAAAAACATCCTTAAATACTTGAAAAGGACTAAGGATTTATTTTTTGTCTATGGAGGTTGTTCAGAATTGATTATTAGTGGGTATTCGGATGCCAGCTTTCAATCAGATAAAGATGATTTTAAATCCCAATCTGGTTGGGCATATGTACTCAATGGTGTTACGGTGAGTTAGAAAAGTTCTAAGCAGGAAACGACAGTAGATTCTACAATAGAAGCCAAGTACATTACTGCTTCAGAAGCAGGTAAGGAAGCTATTTGGATCAAGAAGTTTGTTACTCAGCTTGGAGTGGTTCCATCCATAGATTGTCCAATAACATTGTTATGTGATAACAATGGTGCTATGGCACAGGCTAAGGAACCACGATTTCATCATAGATCCAAACACGTATTGCGACGGTATCATCTGATCAGGGACATTGTTGATCGAGGTGACATTTGTATTGAAAGAGTACTCATAGAGATTGTTAAAGTTTTAAAATCTTTTCAATGTAAATTTTGTTAAAGTGAGTCTGAGATTCATGCTTCTAATAAATCCTTTTACAATTTGAAAATTTTTCAAGAAAATTGCCAAGTTTTTAAAATCAAGTTTTTTTTTTGAAAAAAAATAACCAAAAAGAATTGTTTATTGCTTACTCAAACATTTGAAGGAAAAATTTTCCACTTTCCCAAAACTATCCAAACCCAGAAACTTGCTAACATATTGGATTATGGCCATGTATTTTTGGTTTTAATTTTATACCAATTGCTGAATGCATTAACTCAGTTTGATTATTTCAGAATCAAGGATCACCACAAATTCTAGAATTTACATTGTAAAGAAAACAATCACAAAATGAGTTTTAAGATGCAAAATTTCTTGTACAGTTATGATCAAATTCAGTATAATTAAACACAGTAAATTTCATATATAATATCAAGTATCTAATATCAAAAGTTATTAAATAAATTTAATGATTCATATCATATATGATCACCAATATAACCTATTGTATGTCATATTATTGAAATATAAATTACATCACAAAATCCACATCTTATCAATTATAATCACATAATTAGTCAAGCTCTGAAACCATTTAATAAAATAAATTTAATAAATTTCTAGCCTTTCAATTATATGACTGTGATATACTACAATGCAAAATTGATTTAAGAAGGGTTAGAATCACTTGAACTTCCTATTTGATCCATTGATCTTTTCTTCTTGATAGAATCACTCCTCCTGATAGTTGTGGTCCTTAATTGAGAAATTGTATGATAACATTGTGATGGGAAAAGTACTATCTGACTATATGGGATATAGAAGTAGGGACTCATAATTAAATAATAGTGAAAATGGATTTAAATCCCACCCATCATAGTAATCCAACTCAATATCCAAAAATAGGGTATAATACTAAATTGAGCCCTATAACATTATATCACAATATTAGCGCTCTAGATTATCTTAACTACTTATAATTTATGAATTATAAAGTTCAAAATACGAGAATTCTAACACATTGTACTCATTAATTTGGATAATAATCATGTCTATTATTAGGCAATTTTGTATATAACCAATGATTTTAAAATCAAATTGGACAATAAATCAGATGTTATGCATATTATCCACGCAACATAAAACGGACTCAACAAAATGCAAAGCCCGATCATGAAGAGGCCAGATTGGGGTTGCATAGCGAGAGTTGTAGCTCACTAATGGCAAGTAAGGACCCGATCTACTAAGGAGGGCTCCGGTTAGTTGATAGAAGCAAGCACCAAGGACGTTCTTTGAGAAACCCACTGAATGAACTTGGCAAGGTTGATCGGTGCAGCCTCAGGTCGCTAAGATAGGGAACCAAGAATATGTACAAAAGGTCTAGTCAACAGCTAGAGACACGTGTCCCTCAATTGACAAATCATCATTTAAAATCGACACATCAGCCCCCCGGATATCCAACAATGATTCACCTAGCATTTATTATCCGATGCCAAGCATTTAATGCCTAGAGCGACATATGTAATCATTTTGTTGTCTATAAATTACACTTGTAACCCTCTCTGTGTCTACAAATAGCAATGGAGAGCCACTGCATGAAACAAGAGAGAAATTTGCATGCAAACACTCTGCTAGAAAAAAGAAAAATCTCTGTGAGAGAGCACAATTGTAATCCTATGAAACCATACATAATTGTTGTTCTTCAAATAAAAATATAGTTCAGCATGGATGTAGGGGCCTAAGTAGGCTTTAGCCAAACCATGATAAAGTTCTGTGTCCATTACCTCTCCTCTTTCCTCTCTTCTCTTATTTCTTCTTGGTTTACACTTGCATTTTCAACTTGCAGTCTGAGGTTTCAAGAATTGTCCTTGTTGACTAAAATTTGGATCCTTAGAATCAAATTTCACTATCAATATTTTGGCACCCACCATAGGGCCCCAACTGCATTCTCTTCTCATTTGATTTACTGACTAACTACAATGGTAAGAGGAAAGACTACAAAGAGGTCTAGCACTATCACTGCTTAGCCAGACAATCTCATATAGTAGCGAGCAGAGACATTGCCAGTTGAAGGCCCAGTTTTTCCCGCAGTAGGAACTTTTGCCACCCCAGTGGTAGGTGCTACCATTGGCACGACACCTTTTATTTTCTATCGGTCTGTTGTCCTTGATGCAAATGGAGTTAAAGCATGGTTCCAACATCAGGAAACACTTGAAAATTCCATGAAGGAGTTAGCTGACATCGTAAGGGCATTGGTACAGGTCCAAGCGCTAGGCACACAAAGGCAAACTGAGGATCTTGCACCCGAAGGAGGGCCCCATCAGCTAGGGGGTCAGTAGGAGAAGGTTGTCAAAGAAGAACATCAGCAGGCAAGCTTAGTCCACTCATCTATTTCATGACTAAGATCACAAGTCCATCAGATCTGTAAAGATGGACAAGAAGATAATCAGTGGCACCAAGGCTCACACTAGGAGAGAAGCTCAGGTGAAACTGACAACGAACATAGGTCAGAGCATTGCTATCCGAGTCATGAACACAATGGAGGGTACAAAACCATGATCGCCACTCTCATAGTCGAGGTGGTGTCAGGAGCCATCGAAACACCAGTTGTCAGTCCGAGACCCCAGACCCAAAAATTGAAGAGTTGCCAAAGAGGGTTTAGTAGCTGGA
The DNA here is from genome assembly GCA_026873985.1 of Saraca asoca. Lineage (NCBI taxonomy): Eukaryota > Viridiplantae > Streptophyta > Magnoliopsida > Fabales > Fabaceae > Saraca > Saraca asoca. The sequence goes on along the minus strand of JANHAO010005947.1, from coordinate 18,712 downwards.
AGAGTGACTCGCTACCTAGAATGGTCGAGATCCCTACGAAGAGATATTGCCTTTCACTTGGGAGATTTAAGCTAAACATCTTCCTCAGAGGTTTAAAATCCCAAGTATCCAGCTATATAATGGGGATAGTGACTTTTACAACCATCTGGACACATTTAATGTCCAGATGGACCTCCGGACCACCAATCCATTAGTAAAGTACTGTGTCTTCCCTACTACCCTAGAAAAGATACCTTGTACAAGGTTCAGGAGCCTCCTCACTCGAAGCTTTCACAACTGGGAAGAATGCCAAGCAAAATTTCTTAGCCAATACCAGGTGTTAAAAAGGCAGCTCATGCCATCTTGCCACCTTGTGATGGTACTTCAACGAAGGGATGAGTCACTTAAAGATTACATTACGTGGTTTAGACGTGAGGTCAGTAACATTGAAAACCTTTCTGATAACAACATTCTCATGGCCATTTTAGCTAGATTTAGAAAGGACAGTAAGTTTTATGAAAGTATATATAAGTGCCCAGTGAAAGACTTAGGGGAGCTTTACAAGCGAGCGATAAAAGAAATTAGGTAGGAAGAAGCCTTCGGTTCGAAGAAGCCCTACCAAAAAGAGGAATCAAGTGGCTTAAGCCAAAATAAGAAGAGGGGAGATAGTGAGAATAATAAAAACAATCAAACAGGTGGATTAGATAGTTAAGTCACGAAGAAAGCCAGGGGTGAGTGACTTCAATACCAAAAGCACTATGATAGTGACAGTATCCTGTCAGACACCCCAAATCGAATCCTCAAGACAGAAAAGGATAATAAGGACTTCAGAAGACCCAAACCCATAAAAGCTCCCCTCTAAAGAAGAGATAAGAATAAGTTTTGTGCCTATCATAATGAGGTTGGGCACAATACTTCAGATTGTTAGGTGCTTAAAGACGCTATCGAAGACCTCATTAGAAGAGGTCACTTGAGGGACTATATGGTCTGACCCTCCAGACAGCAACCTCTACGGTCTTAACAACTGGCTCAGCATCAATGATAGTCATCTCTGAAGAACGAAGTAACACACTCGATAAGGACCATATTCACCATTCATGGTAGACCACACGTTGCAGGAAATTCAAAGAGGTCCCACAAGTGATACATACAGGAGGCTAGGCACATATTAATCATGAGGAGTGATAAAGCTAGTGGATCGACAAAGAAAGCCAAAATGAGCACCAACTACATCACTTTTACTGGTGAAGGCACATAAGGAGTGCATTCTTCGCTTAATGACATTGTAGTTATACGAGCCAAAATTAGCAACGTTAACATATGAAGAACCATGGTTGATACGAGCAACTTGGTTAATGTGATGTACTAGCAATGTTTCGATCAAATAGGCATAAGCCCTAGTCAACTCAAATCATCTCCAAGGCCCTTCTTTGGCTTTATGGGGGATGCGGTGGTCCCATCCAGACAAATCAAGCTCCCTGTAACCCTTGGGGATTCAAATTGCCAAGCCACTGCCCTGGCTAATTTCCTAAGTATAGATTCTCCCTCAACATATAATATGGTGTTAGGGCAGTCAGTGATGAATGAACTGGACATGGTGATATTGCCCAGAACACTCATCATAAAGTTCCTAACCCCAAATGGAGTTAGGTGCATATGGGGAGAGCAAGAAGTGGCTTAACAGTGCTACAGGGATGCGGTCGAAATGGGAGAAAGGAAAAGGAAAGTTGACATAGTCTCTGGATGAGAACCACGACCTGTGAGCTCAATTGGCATAACTAATGAGTTGGATCTTCGTGAATTGGATGCTAAAAGAGCAACGAGTCTAACTGAAGAGCTCGAAGACTTTCAGGTAAGTGAGGCTAATGCTGGAAGGTGCCTCAAACTGGGTAAAAACCTATCTCTAAGAGTGAAGACAGAGCTCACAAAGTTTCTCAAGGCGAATATTGATGTCTTCACTTGGAATCATGAAGACATGGCTAGGATTGATCTAAAAGTCATGTCGCATAGGTTAAATATTAACCACAACCATAAGCCAATAAGCCAAAAGCGTAGGCTGATGACCACCGAATGATATGAAGCACTCATGGAGGAATTAGATAAGTTGTTAGCAAACAAGTTCATTTGGGAAGCTCACTATCCCACTTGGGTGGCTGATCCCATTCTGGTGAAAAAGAAAAACAGGAAATAGAGAACTTGTACTGACTTTATAAATCTTAACAAGGCTTACCATGAGGACAGCTTCCCTCTGCCAATGATTGACTAGTTAGGAGATGCAATGACAGGACACGAACTCCTTAGCTTCATGGACGCATACTCAAGATAAACCAAATTCCTATGGCCCTTCAAGACGAAGAGCACACCTTATTTATTACTGACCGTGGGTTATACTATTATAAGGTATTGTCCTTCGGACTAAAGAATGCCAAAGCAACCTATCAGCGGCTGGTAAACATGATGCTTAAAGAGAAAATCAGAAAGATGATGGAGGTGTACATGAACGATATGTTGGTGAAGTCAGAATGAGTCACCAACCACATCCACGACCTAGGGGAGATGTTCCAAATCCTGAGAAAATATCAAATGAAGCTAAATCCACATAAATGTGCATTAGGGGTCGCTTCTGGGAAATTTCTTGGCTTCATGGTAAACAGTAGGGGGATTGAAGCCAACCTTGAGAAAATCTGAGCTCTGCTCAACATGAAGTCCTCTATAGGGCCTAAAGATGTACAAAGCCTGAAAGGCCAAGTTACAGCACTTAGTAGGTTTATCTCCAAAGCAATAGATAAGTGTGTCCCTTTCTTTGACATCTTGAAAAAGGCAAAAAGGTTTGAATGGACAAAGCAATGCGAGATTGCCTTTTGTTATAGGTGAAAACTAATTTCAAAGAATGAGACAAGCACAAGCCCGGCAGAGGCTAAGTCACCCAGCCCATTGAGGATGCCTAGCGAGACCCACCTTGCTCATCTCTAGAAGACAACACAATGAGGTCATCACAAGGCTGGCTTGTTAAGCAGTCGACCACCCTGCTCGAGCTCGTTACGCTACCATGACAGCAACAAGCTCGCTAAGTGACCTACGACAGTGCCCCCAAGCTAAGGAACCCAGCTCGTAAGGATGGATATCTCACTCGACAATGCAAGACCACAAGATAGACGCATACAAATGCTAGTTTACAGCTAACAAGAGGGGCCCACCTCACAGACAGTAGCCTGCAGTAGCCGAATTGTAGGAGTTTATTAGTCTTTCACATTTATTTCTTGATGCAACACAACTGTAGCTTATAATTAATGTATATAATTCTCTTTCCCTCTATAAATAAGGATGCATTGTTAGAAGAGGGAAGGAGGCCAGATAACTTGTATGCCAAAACACTTTATAAAAATCTCTTTTATTAATAAAAGCTCCACCATGGACGTAGGGTCTGGTACCACCCCGATTTAGCTTAACCACGTAAAAATACCATTCTATTCTCTCCAATTCAATCCTTCTTCCTCTCCTTTCATCTCTCACACTTCAGAAGATAGCCTTGGGTCTACGAATTCACTCCTGTTGGTCAGAGTTTGGGGCACTTCGTGTGAACTAAATTCTGACATCAACATTTTTGGTGCCATCTATGGGGACCCATTGGCTCTTTGAAGTGTCCATTGCAATTTAACAATGGCAAGAGGTAGAACCACTTAGAGTTCAACCACTCCAATCCTCCAACAAATGGACGCTCCCATTGTGGGGGCTCACCAGCATTCCACTGTTGTCCCTAAAACTTAAGAGGCTTAAATGCCCAGCCAGCCCTAACCAGTGCTCAAAAATATGATAAGAGAGTTAGCTGAAACTGTTAAAACACTGGTACAGGCACAAGCCCAAAATGCACAAAGATAAGAAGAGATCATGACGCAACTTTAACAGCTTCATAAAGAGGTTTGGAGGGAAACTCATAAAGATCGTGACAGTCAACAACTGGGGGGCTCGTAACGAGCAGAAAGCTCAACCCCTTAGCCTGAAACACAGAACCTGATAATGGAAGAAGTCCTCCAAAGGTTTAAAAGGCTAAAAGAATGCCCACGACCTCAAAGTAATTAACCTCGCTACGAGGAAAACTCACCATTTTCTATGGAGATCAAGATGTAGCCTCTCCCACAGAAACTTAAAGTGCCCACGATCCCACTGTATGATGGGAACAGCGACCCGAGTGACCACCTGCATGCATTCAATATCCAGATGGATCTTCAAACAACTGAACCCCTAGTGAAATGCCATTTCTTTCTGACCACATTGGGAGGAGTATCTCGGGCATGGTTAGACACCTCCTGACTCACAATGTCAGCAGCTGGGAGGAATGCTAAAGGAAATTCATTGACTAATATCGAGCTCTCAAGAGGCAGCTCGCACCTCCTTGCCACCTCGTAATGATCTTCCAGCATAGGAATGAGTCATTAAAAGATTATATAATGAAATTCAAGCATAAAGCTAACTCCATGGAGAATTCTTTGGAAGAAAGCCTCTTAACAGCCATCTTGACAGGACTTCGTAAAGATGGAAAGTTATACAGAAGCCTCTACAAGTCCCCAGCTCGAGACCTCACTGAATTCTATGAGTGAGCTACCATACAAATAAGATGGGAAGAAATTTTCAGAATGGAGGAACCCAAGCAGAAAGTGGACATTGATGGTCCCACCATAAGTAAAAAGAGGAATGATGAGAGTCGTAGTCACAACCCCACTCTTCAGCTTGTGAAGAAGGCAAAGCCCCAATAACCTGGAGGTTGCTTCAAAAGCTACAACATCCTGTTAGACACATAGGATAAAATTTTTGCCGCGAAAAGGCACAATGAAGACTTTGGAAGGCCCAAACTAATGAGAGTGTCCACCAAGTCCAGATATCCAAGCAGATTCTGTGCTTACCACAATGAGGCTAGACACACTACCTCAGAATGTTAGACACTAAAGATGCCATTGAGGACCTTATCAGAAGAGGCCGACTACAAGATTACGTGGTAAGACTACCAAACCAACGAGCTCAACAGACTCAACGAATTGCTAGCTAAGAGCTAGAGTCCTTCATCAGAACCATATTCTAATCCTATAACATCTTCTTCAGATCAATAACAATCTCAAAGTTGTATGAATCATTGCAATTTACAGTCGATTGGCCAAAAAAGCATTTTTCAGATAACGAGTTTTGACTTCACCATTGCAAGGATTCATCCGGGGGTGAGACGGCATAGGACCTACCCCATCGATACATCCAGAGCGAGTCATATCCCACAAGTTAGAACCAAGAGTGCAAATTCCTCAACCACTGAGCAACAAGATTGCTGTTTCACTAAGCAACAAATTACTGTGAGGCTGAGCAACAAGATTACTATCTTGCTAAACAACAAGCTTGCTATGGGATTAAGCAACGAGCTTGCTGCCTCACTGAGCAACGAGATTGCTATGAAACTAAGCAACAAGCTTGGTGTGGTATGGATGTGTGACCCCCTTAGCGATGAGTTGTCATCTCGCTACTAAAAAACCTATTCAAGGGTGAGACGGCCTAGAGCCTACCTTGCGTCTGAGGGTGAGACAGCCTTTGAGCCTACCCCACGTCTGAGGGTGAGATGGCTTAAAGCCTACCTCACAACAACACAAACAAAACTAAACTGAGGGTAAGATGGTCCCTGAGCCTACCTCGTCAATGCACTCATAACAAATAACAGGCAATAGGCTCACTGCCTTGTGAGAACGCCAAAATAAACTCGTTGCATCTCTCATGCAACGTCCAAATCCGTAGCCAACATATAGCTAAAAAATCATAGCTCACTTATAATCTCTAATCAGTCGTAGCTCGCATGCGACCTGATTCTTACTTGCCAAAGGCAACTAAGCAAAAAGTGAAAAGTTAAAAGCACAGTTGATTGGCCAAAAGGAGATTCCATTACTCATAAAAAATATATAAATGATGGTGCACGAAGCATCCAATACAACTTTCGAAAGCTACATGGAAAAGCTCACATGCCAAAAAGCCTCAACGAGGTAAGATTACATCAAAAGAAGAAGAAGAAATGCAGAAACAAAGGTAAAAACTTGAAAGCCTAATACTACCATTCTGGCAAGAATGTGAAGAGCTGGCTATACAAGGAGGCAAACTCCCACCAGTAGGATGACCAGCAACTCCACTCCTACAATCTTCCCATACCTAGTCAGCGATTCCTATTGGACTAGACCTAGTGTAATCCAAAAAGGCATCAAGAGTCTGGCCAGCGATGCTAGATTCTATTAAAGGAGTCGGGGAAGATAATCCAAGATCAGCACAAGAGTCCCTAGGAGCCCGTAAAATGGATCCTACAGTGAAGCCACATGCAGCAGGTTATCCATGCCTCCCAACACTCTGCAATAGGCCATCTATGCCTCAACAAGCTTCATCGAAAGCAAAGACACCAAAAATGCAGGGGGCTTAATAGCCTCTTCCATTAAACTCCTCTGAGGAAAAAGAAGAAGACCCTTAGGGTATAAAAAGACCAGCCCGATCCATCGAAGAATCCAGAAGACATTTGGTTGATCTTAATCTAACGGCCCAAAACAAACGGCAGTGCCACTCCAACGATCAAAAATTATGAATAGAAGAAAGTATGGCCTAAAGCATAATGAATAGACAAAAAAGAAGTCTGAAATGACAACCCGATCAAGCAAGGACTCTTACTGGAGATAGGAACAAAGCGTCAAAGAAATTACAATTCCCAGTCTACAAAGTGAATCAAGAGTTCGGGGGCTTATGTTATAGGTGAAAATGAGTTTCAAAGAATAAGACAAGTACAAGCCCAGCAGAGGCTAAGTCAGCCAACCTACTGAGGATGCTTAGCAAGATCCACCTCACTCATTGCTAGAAGATGACACAACGAGGTCGTCATGAGGCCAGCTCACTAAGTAGTTTACCACCCTGCCCGAGCTCGCTATGTTATCATGATAGCAACGAGCTCGCTAAGTGACCTACCACAACACCCCCGAGCTAAGGAACCCAGCTCATGAGGATAGACATCTCACTCGATAATGTGAGACCATAAGACAGGCACATACAAATGCTAGTCTACAGCCAATAAGAGGGGCCCACCCCGCAGACAGAAGCCTGCAGCAGCTGAATTGCAGGAGTTTATTTGTCTTTCACATTTATTTCTTAATGTTACACAACTATAGCTTGTAATTAATGTATGTAACTCTCTTTCCTTCTATAAATAGGGATGCACTATTAGAATAGGAAAGGAGGCCGAATAACTTGTATGCCAAAACACTCTGTTAAAATCTCTTTTATTAATAAAAGTGCCGTAGTGAATGTAAGGTTTAGTACCACTTGGATTTAGCTAAACCACGTAAAAATACCATTCTACTCTCTCCAGTTCGATCCTTCTTCCTCTCCTTTCATCTCTCACACTTCAGAAGATAGCCTTGGGTCCACGAATTCACTCTCATTGGCCAAAGTTTGGGACTCTCTGTGTGAACTAAATTTCAAAGTCAACACCTTCTAATAGCTCAAATAGTATCTCGGGTGAGCTCTTCTTTTGTCAAAATCAAAGGAAGGTGAAAAATTGATCATCTATCTAGGAGTATCCCAATATACCCTCAGCACAACTTTGATGTGAGAAGAAGGGGGGCTTAGTTTCCTGTTTATTATGTGAGCAAGAGATTATTAGATGCGGAGATAAGGTATTCCCCGATGGAAAAACTTGCTTACTACCTAATAATCACCTTGAGAAAGTTACAACCCTATTTCCAACCATACAGTATAGAGGTGTTGATGCAGTTCCCATTAAGGCAAGTCCTATAGAAGATGGATGTCGTAGGACATCTCCTAAAATGGGTAATCAAATTAGCCCAATTTTAGATTAAATTTAAGCCTACATCGACAATTAAAGGGCAAGCTTTGGCAAATTCACTGGCCCAATGCAAGAGGAGGTGGAGGCATTGGAACTTCCATGTTGAGAGCTGTATGCTGATGGGTCATCCAGTGAGCAAAAAGCTGGCATAGGGGTGCTCGTTATCAGTCCAGAAGGACATAAAATCCTCTACACGCTAATGTTTGGCATTCAAGCCACAAATAATGAAGCTGAATATGAGGCTTTGTTAGCTGGACTATGGCTAGCCAAAGAGGTATGAGCTAAGAAAATGAAGATTTTCAGTGATTCTCAACTTATGGTCTGTCATGTGCAAGGAGAATACCAAGCTCGAGGCTCAAAGATGGCTACCTACTTACAAAAGGTTCAAGACCTCTTAAAGTCATTTTAGCAATATGAGGTCAACCAAATACCACAAGCCTAGAATGCATACTCCGATGCCTTGGCCTACTTAGCTATGACCAAGGATGCTAACTTCTTGGGAGCAATCCCGATAGAACTGCTCTCATCCCCGAGCATAGAGCAGGAGGATGTAGTCATGACAATTGCCAAGACACCAGCTCTTGGATGAATCTAATCCTGGACTATTTGCAAGAAGGGAAGCTACCAGATGACAAGCTCAAGGCCTAAAGATTATGAATTCAGGTAGCCAATATTGCATCTATGACGATGTGTTGTACAAGAGAAAGTTCTCCACCCTACTTTTAAGATTGTGATATTGTCCTTAAAGAAATTCATAATGACCATTGTGGGAATCATGTTGGGGGGATGTCTCTAGCTCAGAAGGCTCTCTAGCAGGGATTCTATTGGCTAACAATAAAGCAGGAAGCAATTGAACTCGTCAAGAGGTGCAATAAGTGTAAACGATTTGCAATAGTCTCACAAGCCCTACTGGCCTACTTGCGGCAAATGGTCAGTCCATGGCCCTTCACAATCTAGGGAATGGACCTTATAGGATCACTACCTATAGCTCGTGAAAATTGTAAACATGTAGTAGTAGCTGTGGATTATTTCACTAAATGGGCAGAAGCAAAAGAGCTCGTAGAGATATCATCTGCAAAAATCGTAAAATTTGTTTGGAATAATAACATTTACAGATTTGGAGTCCCTAACAGATTATAACTGACAATGGGACTCAATTCAATAGGAAGCAGTTCCTTAAGTTCTGTAATAATCTTAGGATTATGAAGAGCTTCTTGGCCATGGACCATCTACAAGCCAACAGGCAAGTCAAGGCTGTCAATAAGATAATAAAGCATATACCAAAGATGAAGCTAGAGGCTAAAAAGGGAGCATGGGTGGATGAGTTACCAAAGGTACTTTGGACTTACAAAATTATAGCCTATAACACCACTAGAGAAACTCCCTTTATGATGGTCACAGTGAAGGATCACCTTTGATCCAGAAGATAACAATCAGCTACTCGCTGCGAGTCTAGATCTCATGGAGGAAATGAGGGAAAGAGCCCACTTGAGAGTCGTGACCTACCAGCAGTGGGTCACAAGGTACTATAACTGAAGGGTTCGGCCCCATAGTTATAAACTTGGTGATCTCGTTTTATGCTTAATACTTCCTGGCTCGTGTAAAGCAAATGAGGGACCCCTAGGGCCAAACTAGGAAGGCCCATGCCTCATCAAGAGGGTCATTGGTCATGGAGCCTATATCTGGCCGACATGGACAGAATGGAATTTCCTTAAGCCTGGAACACCGTGCACCTCCAACCTTATTACTGGTAAGGATCCAATCCTTATAAATTACTTAGAACTATGTAAAGACGCATAGGTTTTCTTCCAAAACTTTTAGGTACATATCAGATTATTTCTGAATAAAATTCCAATAAGGTTTTGTGAAAGATGCTAGCCGGATGGCAATCCATTAGAGCTATTATTTCCAAAAAAAAAAGTCAGATTATACCAACGAAATAGTCAAGTATGGGATTGTGAAAAAGTAAATTAGAGTGTTGGGAAAATCCATACAGTAAAGTAGGGTACATAAATATGAGAAGAAAAATTTTGCAAGTCACAAAAGTTAAGGCCTAAAAGGCAGGCTCTCCAGGAATCAGACTTTCATGAGTAGAGCCTTCATATGGTGAAGAGTCAATAAGAGTAGCAAAGGGGTCATCTGTCGTTAAACCTTTAAAGGCTTCCACAAGTTGTGAATCACCCTCTGTTTGGGTAAAACTCCCAATAGGAGAAGCCCTAGTAGTAGACTCTATATCTTTCTTAGAGGAACACGCCCTGGCTACCCTCCTCTGCTTGAAATGCTCCATGGTCGCAAGAGCCTCTTCACCAAAGAAAGAGAAGTCCAGCTTAGGATGATGCTTTCACAAAGTGTAAAATAAAACAAAGCTAGTTTTAGACTCTACTTTCTCTATCCCCTCCGCGACCAAGTGGGTAGTCTCTGCCTTGTCCTTGGTAGCCTCCTCCTTCGCCATTTCTAACACTTTCATAGTGGCCTTAACTCATTTTTTGGCTTCCTTAGCCTATAACTCAGCTAAAATAGCACATTGCTTTGAGATTTTGGCCCATTAAGCCAACCAATCAGCATATCCAAGAGCCTCATCCAAGTCAATCTTCATTTTGGCCAGGTCATTGGTGATGAGACCAAGGTTCAAGGTAATAGTTAATAATCGATCATTATGCGAGATAAAGCAACCTCTACGTCCTTGACCATCCCTTTAAGTTATAGCGTTTCGGTGGTGGTAGCAGCCAAATCCTCCACTAGTCTCGTGTTCTTCTTACCCTTGTCCTGGAGCACCTCATCCACCTTCATCATCATTAACACATTCTAAAAGGCCAAGCAGTCGAGTTAGATCATGGAGACAATAGCAAAACAGGGGCATAGAGATATCATTTGCCGCTAAGCCAAAGTGGATTTTGTGGCCAATCAATCTCTGAACGAAGAAATCCTCAGACTCTAGCACTTCAATCTTCGTACTAGGCCCTAGAATCATATCAATGTTGTCCACTAGGACCTTCGCATATTCTTCCATCTTAAAACCAAACTCGAGGGATCGCTCCTTGACACCAACCCTTGATGCAGCCCTTTTTTTGAGTAGTAGCCTTCCTCCTTTTGTTCGCCTTTTATTTTTTAGTAAGGGACCTAGGAAGGATAGTGACCTTAGCAGCAACTACCACCTCAAGATGAAAAGAAGGAGTTAGGTCTTGCGGGGGAGCTATTGTCGAAGCTGAAGGTTAACTTTTAGCCACAAGAGTAATGTCAGCATTGGGGGCCAATAAAGCATCTTCCTTGTCAAACGAAGGCATCAAGAGGATAAGCTTCATCACTTTCCATTAGTCACTAAAGTTTTCTAGATCAACTTCCTTCACCTGACAAATTCCTATCTCTTGATTGAGCTCAGTGTCTAGGTCCAGAGTAAGTTTGCAGGAGCAGAGAAAGCTCTCGTCGAAGCAAAAATTATTCTAAAGATTGTCTAAAGTAGCAAGTTGGTCCACTATCCCAAGATCCTCAGTCCCAAAAGCCGGATTCTTGTTGATCCCTTCTACAAAAGGAAACAAAAGTTAGTATCAAAGAAGCATATATGAAAGAGTTAATAAATTTACGTGTCCTCAGCTCGCTCACCAGGGACATGAATGAAATCAAAATTCTGAAAGTCGTGCAGGGATGGGCATGAGATATAAAACCAGCGGGTTTTATAATGACCCACGTTAGATCTCCCCTTAACTTTCCCATATAGGAGAACCTTCCTATGCTTTTTCGATCATGCTAAAAGGTAAAATAGCCCATCTATCATGCTCGCGCATCTGAGTTTGTATAGATAGCACAAAACCTCAATCGATGGTGGTGAAAGACCTTTCCTCAAGTAAATCAATGCCAGGGAGACTAGCTAAGTATAAGAGTTCGGGGTGAGTTGAAATGGGCTAAGTTTCACCCTATTTAGGAAGTTAACGATGAATGGATGAATGGGGAACCTAAGCCCCACAACATGGTGTGGAAGACTAATGGCAACGAACCCCCGTGACGGATAAGGAGCATAATCATCTTAGCAAGGAATCATGACATAACATCTTTTATGAAATCAGTATGTCCGAACTACGAACCAGAGATCACAGTAGTGGATAGATGAAACATGCAAACTAAATGCTTGGTGACCAGAAGGTTGCTGAGTTACAGTGGCTCCACAACCCTGGACGGGATTGAAATAAGCAGTAAAGCCTCTAGCAACCTCACCACTCCCTGAGGTTGCCTCATCAAGATGGCCCATCAACTCCACGTTCTGAGATGTAGAGCTAGATTTATCACTTGGGCCCTAATTCAGTGATGACGGTGTTCATGACCTATGCTTATCTACACAAACGAAAAAGAAGTGGTTAGGTCATTGCAAGCAGACCCTCCTGGGGAGTAACAGTTTCCTACACGATAGGCCATGTATATCTCGGGTCACCATACCTAAGGACTTGAATTCCAACAAGCAAAAGGGGAGCTAAACAATTGAATCATAACACTTAGAAAGTAAACACAAATTTTGAAAATAAAAAATCCTATAATCCACCAACAAATTAACTGAATGTACCAGACCAGGCAGGAAACAAAGCACACAAACAGATAATGCCTACTAGCACCAATCGGTAGTATAAAAGTTTCATACTAACTATGGAACAATAAAACCCATAAATCATAAGATGTAGAAAGACTCACTGTAGTCAACTGGAGCAAAATGCGTGTGAAGAAGCTTTTTGGGGAGCAAAACTCAGACGATAGCCAGAGGACCGAAGCGATGCATATAACAACGGGTGACGGAGAATAATTGTAAGAAATGGTAGAAAGGATAGATAAGAAGAACCAAGAAATTGTAGTTTCAAATTACAAAATGAGAGGGAGAAGAAAGTCCCTTTTAGTATAAGAAACATACATCATCACCATTAGATCTAGGAACCATCCAGCTGCCTGTGATTCAACGGTCTGGCAAAAATTGGTAGAAAGCCGATAGTGGCATGACATGCAGACCTATCAAGGGCAAGCATAATCATGACAAACCAGGAGCAGAATTTCAAGAGTCATAGACATGACTCACAGGGGGCATGCCAATCGACTCGTAACACCACATATCACGAATGATGGATCAAAGCTCCCAATTTGCTCCACACCTAAAAAGTGCTTTAAGCACCAAACTCTTACGTGGATAGCACCAAAGTGCTAGCAAGAGTGATCTCACCTGACAATCAAGGTATGCCCGGTCAGGCTCAAGGACCTCACCCAATGATTGAGGTACACCTGGTTAAGTTCGAGGAATAATACTAAAATCCTGACGATCGAGGTCCGCTCGATCAAGATCGAGGGATAATAATGAAATACTGACCTCACTTGATGATTGAGATCTGCTCAGTCAGGCTCGAGGACCTCACTTAATGATTGAGGTATGCTCAGTCAGGTTTAAGAAACAATACTAAAATCTTGACGATCAAGGTGCGCCCAGTTAGGCTTAAGAGACAATACTAAGATAACAAGAGGTCATGACCACCCAAAAGACTATGAGGGAAAGACTTGACCATATTGTAGACCACGAATAAGGATTTTGCTGACAAATTACAACTCTTAGTCCATAAAGTGAGCTGAGAGTTGGGGGGTTTATGTTATAGGTATTTTTCAGGCAACACAAAATGGACTCAACAAGATGCAAAGCCTGATCACGGAAAGCCCAGATCAGGGTCGCTTAGTGAGAGTCGTAGCTCACTAATGGCAAGTAAGGACCTGATCTGTTGAGGAGTGCTCCAGCTTATTGATAGAAGCAAGCACCAAGGACGTCTTCTACGAAACCCGTTGAATTACTTGGCAAGGTTTATTAGTGCGGCCTCAGGTCGCTATGACAGCGAGCTAAGAATATGTACAAAAGGTCCAGTCAATAACTAGAGACACGTATCCCTCAACTAATAGATCATCATTCAGAACTGACACATCAACCCCCTAAATATTTGACAATGATTCACCCAGTATTTATTATTCGACGTCAAGCATTTAATGCCCGGAGCAGCATATGTAATCATTCTGCTAGGATAGAGAAAATTTTCTGTGAGAGAGCACAATTGTAATCTTATGAAACCATACAGAATTGCTGTTCTTCAACTGAAAATATAGTTCAGCATGGACATATGGGCCTAAGTGGACTTTATCTGAATCACGATAAAATTCTGTGTCCATTACCTCTCCTCCTTCCTCTCTTCTCTTATTTCTTCTTGGTTTACACTTGTATTTTTAGCTTGTAGTCTAAAATTTCAAAAACTGTCCCTACTGACTGAAATTTGGATCTTTAGAACCAAATTTCACCGTTAATATTAAAAAAGTCGTCTGATTATGATTCAATTCGTTCAAATTATTAAATTAATAATGGTTGAACTAGATGAACCTATAAATAAAAATTTATATAAATTTATTAAAAAATTAAATAATAGTTAATTTATATTATAAATGTGAATTTATAAATTTAAAAAATAAAAAAATTAAAATAATGAAGCAAATTAATAATTTTTTAATCCATTAACTATTAAATTAAACTTATTGAATTAATGAAACAAAAAAAAAGTTTCAAAATATAAAAATAAAAAAATTAACTTGATCAATTTTTAAGAATTGAACTGATTTTTCAGTTTTTATTAGTTCAGAGATTAGTTCTTATCAATTTAAATGGTTTCGTCAGAATGAATTTTTTAGATTAACTTTAAAAAAAAAAAAGGAAATAGCGATGGACAGTGAAATTGGTTTGACATTCTGGTGTGATTTTTCAGGGAGTAGGTATAATGGTGTGAAAACCGAGTTAATGTATACGGGAAAATGAGAAGGTTGAGGTAATTGCAAGCTGTCATCAATGATAAATGATGAGTGATGGGTACTCTTTTGACTTTGGCCATATAAAAGTGGCACTCAATTCGTACACCCAAAATTCTCCAAATTTAACTTGTTTTAGTTTTGTGGTACTAACTATATTTTCCCTATGTCTCTATACGCACTTTATTAATTCTTGTCCCATTTTAGGAAATAATAATGAGAGAAAATTCAAATTTCGCTATAAAATTTTCTTAATATATACAAAACTAACAATTTATCTTCTATTTGCCGCTGTAATTTAACCATATTTCTGCATCAATTTTTTTTAATGTATCAACTAGAAAAAGATTTTAAAAGCAAATTACAAAAAACCCTAAATCATTTAAAATGTCATTATTTTTATCTCTCAATCCCTATAAACTATTTAACAAAGGAAAGTTTGCAGTAAAGATGATTCCTTTTGGACTAAAGTTGGTTTGCATTTGCTAAAGACGATTGAAGAGTCAATTAATTCTCACATTATCAAAATAAATAAATAAACACACATGTAACCTGAAAGGTATATAAAAATTAATTAATATATTCTGGCTATAGTATTTGAACAACTTAGCTATATACTATATGGTCAAATCTACAATACAAAACTCTACCAATGGAACTGAGGAACTTATATATGTTAACATAAATTAATACGCTTACCTGGCCAATTAATTAAGTGTATCCTTCATGATAGCATGGCTATGATCCTAAAATCAAGTTTCTGTTTTGTCATTTTGTTTATCTCTATCGATCTTGCTTCTGCATTAAATATGTATTTCATAATGTGAACTCCAACCTATCAAAGATAAATGCTAATAATTAATATTATATGTATTTGCTATTAATCCTGATAATAATAGAATATATAACCTTGCATATGTAATTTCCTTCAACATCGATGTGATTTAATAAAAACTAACCATGAGTTTATACAATCTCTGTGAAAACTCACATTTTTCTTATAGAAGTATTTGGGCACATTTAGATTTGATTTACATTTTAATGTTATTTGTGGTCTTTTAATCTTATAACTTATGAAGAAGTAAAGCCTATTTACTGCAAAAGATTAAGCCAAACATATGTACTTAGGGATTATTTTGAATTGCAGTTATTTTTATATAAGTGCAATATATTAGTCATCTTTCCTTTGAGCTAGTCTAAACACACTAAATAAATTTATTTACGATGAGCTTACCAATTTATTGAACTGTTAATCTCCTTATAACCGGCTCTAACTTGGGTGAAATCTATAACAATATGTCAATAACGTATTCTTTTTACTATCTAAGTGTGTGTATATTTGCTGGTGTCTTCACTATACTGTGTATTGGATTAACAATGTCTAATTAGGTGAAAATTTGTAAGACTCGAGAGTTTGTTTGAAAAAATTTAGACAAATAACTACTCTCTCTATTTCTTTTTATTGGTTTGAAAAAATTTTCTTTTCAGTAATTTATTTATTTCTTTTTTTTAAAAAAATTTTCGTTATTAATTTAATAAATATTCAACTATTTCACATCCCAATTAATTTTTAATGAAGTATAGATTAATAAAATACAATTTTTTTCTCCTAAAATTAAGACTAATTATTAATCTTCTTAATCCTTATGCAGTTATTTTAAATCACAGATAATAAGAAATTGAGAAAATTATTAAGTTGGGTTTAAATGTAGCTTCATAATTTAATAAATATTATTCCATAAAGTTTGTTAATTGAAAATGGATTGCTTACTGTAATTGCAATTGCAATCCAAGCTGTTAACCATATAGGATGGAAATTTTGAGTCCCGTGGTAACAGATATTCAACCGGGTAAGTGTAATTCATTCACGCGGACAATCCCAATCTTGACAAATTGTATTAATTTTCTTGTAGTGACCCTATCCTAGCTAGCAAGCAAGCTAATCTTGAAAGAAATTGGAGAAAGCAAGAGGCTTGCATGTTGGCTCAACTTTGCATAAGTCTTGTTAATTTCAACACAACTTTTGAATTCATTGTCCTCCTATATACTCAATTACCATCATATCCCTCTTAATGAATGTTTCGTGTCTACAATCTTGAAAATTTCTTACAAAATTTTGGATAAGTTCAACGTAAATAAAGGGTCACAAAAGAATACATCGAATTTTATTACAAAGAAAAGTGTTTGGAAGTATATATGTTATGAAATTTTAAATTTATTGTTTGTCTCTTGACGTAAATTGCTTTCACACATCAAATCGTTGCTTTATCATGTCTAAAATTCAAACATCCTTTCTTTATAATAATCACTTGCACTTAATACATGACAAACGATTACCAAGTCGTCCTTACTTTTTGCACTTTAATGATTCCTTCATCAAAAAATAACTTAGCCCAATATTTTTTACAAGAGTAATCCTTTAATTTCTCCATCTATCCTATTTATTTTTTGAACAAACCATTATAATTGATGTAAATGCATCTTAATCATGCAACATAGCCATGACATCATAAACAAATTTATATTACAGATATTCTTACTAGTACAATGATGTTTGATTTTATTTTTGGAGTTTTTCTGCTTTTAAGGTCTTGGGTTTGAATATTCAAAATATTATATATATATATATATATTAATTAATTTATCATTCTTATATCATAAAAAATGAAAAAAAAAAATACTTTACACCCTTAAAACTTTATTGAGTGGCAAATTAACTCTTTAAACTTTAAAATCTATAAATTATATCCTTAAAAAATGTTATCACTTATCCACTTAAAGTTTGAAAAAGCTATAAAAACATTAATTATTTATTAATATTAATTATAAATCAGTAAATATGTTATATATATAATTTGTTCAGAGACTTGTTTCATTACCAAAGCATAAAATATGAATTAATGTTTTCTTTCATCACAAAATTTAGGTTTTATGATCTACATTTTGGGAATAATTAGAAACAATAATTTGTTTAATGTTTGTTTTGGACTTAAAAAGAGAGGAAATAAAATATATCTGAAAAAAAAAATTATATAGGTTTATACTTTGTTTTTGCTCTTTCAGCATTTCTATCCATCTTCATAGAGTATTGTCGCCAAAATTCCCACTCCAACCATTCCTCAGTGACTCTTCTGTCTCTCCAATTGCTAATTCTTATCTTTCTAGACCTGCGAACTGAGACCACAACTAGTTTCTCCATTCGTATATTCCTCTGTCGTCTATTATATGCAAGGTATATAGCTCTCTACATCTTGACTTGCCTTTCTTTTTCGATAAGAACACAAAGTGATTTTGGTGACTTTTCCCCAAATAGCATGCATGTTTGATAGTTTCATCTCACTCATCCCATTCTCCTTCTTACTTTCATTAACTCATTGAAAAATAGAAAATCTTACACATAACACAATTAGAATTTAATTAACCTCATATATTTTAAAAGCATATATGAGGGCTCTAACACAGATTATATTATATTATATATTTATTTATAGATGTTGACGGTGACAATAACACTGATATGAAACAACTTAAGGCTAGGACTGCAATATCAACAAATACGTATACATTTATTTATATATGAGAAACTTGTTACTATAGTTAAGTGGGCTTGTTTGTTCCCACTTAGTTGTTACAGTCGTGGGTTTTAATTTTATAGGGAGTACTCTGAAAATAAAATCCTAAATACATCAAGTCTGGTAGAAAAGCGTCTTTTAGAGACAGTTTAAAAAAAAAAAAAAATAGTTTTGATTGACTTGAAAATCAGAATAGTTCTTAATTACTGTCAAACGGGAAAAAAAAAAATCATTCACCTTCAACTTAATTAGATACTAAAATTTGTCACTTTTAAGTGGTTCCCACAATATATAAACACAATCTAATCATATATAGCACTATATTATATTCCTACGCTACCGTGTGTCCATTAATGCCCATTGATCAATCTACCAATACTATATATCAATCACATTTAATTAACATAAATTTCAGTTTGATCTGGCCTAAATAATTTTGTGTTGGTTAAGTTTGGTTATGTGCTTTATGAAGAGATTAACGAGGAGGTGAAACTCAACTGCGCACATTGCT
>JANHAO010005946.1:0-21976 GCA_026873985.1 Saraca asoca | reverse complement strand
CTATTAACCTCCTAATCACTTATGCTGATTGGAAGAATGTGCCTAAGGCTTGGAAGAATGAAATATTTGATAAAGAAATCAAGGTAGTTAAAAAAAATTATGCATTTTATTTGTATTTGGCATCATACTCATTATATAAACTAATAAAAGTTGCTTCATTTATTCTTTGAAGTTGAGATTACACTTTGACATGGCAGATCTTATTGCAAGGAGTTAGACACTTAAGAACCTGGGCAGAAAGTGGAGGGACTTCAAGGGCAGGATATGGCATGAGTTCAATGATTCCTCCTTGACTTTAGGGGAAATATATGAAAAGGTCCTAGATGGGATTCCTCAAGATCAATGGAAAATGTTTGTTGACAAAAATAATGGGGAAAAGTATAAAGTAATGTCTAATGTAAGTACACTATTTAATCAAAATGTATATGCAAATGCTGGTAATAATGATTCCTTCTTATTATAGGATATGTGTAGGAAAATGCATCAAATCACCTAAAGCAATTGGTTCCACACACAGCTAACTCTAAAAGTTTTGCTAGGAAAAGGGCTGAATTGGTTTTCTTCCACACCTTCTTATTTAAGTACTGATACATTATGTAAGTTGAGATACACAATCTAAATTGATATATATTCTTATGTAGGCTGAAGAGCTAGGTCATTTGGTGGAAAAAATAGATCTATAGTTTCATGTTCATTAGAAATCGAATAGTACTTATGTTAATGAAGTTGCCAAAGACAAAGGGGTTAGTTTTTGCTTCATGTTTCATGTTATAAGATTTTACATTCACAAACATGTTAATGCAGTGGATATCCTACTTTTGTAGGAGCTAATTGAGGAGATCTTGTCCCAAGACCCTCCTTTGCAATCTCAAGCTATGTCATAGGATGATGCCATGACAAAGTTATTTAGGAAAGAGTACTCCAGACAGGTTCAAGGTTTAGGCTTTGGACCATTCCATTTAAATGAGTTTGGAAAAGCTTCTCGACAATTTAGTGGCATGACATTCAATAGCCTTAGTTCTAGTGAGCAGATGTAGGCAAGAGTCCAAAGTTTAGAAGTAGAGTTGACTTGTTGGCAACAGTTTTTCAAAAAATATTTAGGACAGCGCCTGAAGAAATTGCTAATTTGATTGCCAACCCTCCACTGATAAATTTCTATTCTTCTCTCTACTTGTTGATGATAGATTGGCAATGTTTATTGATTGTTGCTGATGGATTAGCTGTGTTTATTGTTGTTATATTTGTTGCATATAAATCATAAGTTAGAGCTAGTTTCTAGGAATTGGATTTTCTGCCTTGCCATCTTAATGATTTTCTACATTAATTTCTTACATTGCTAACTGAATGTGCTTTGGAGCAAATATGCAAATTGTTAGCTGGGTACTAATTTCATACTCTATGCTGCTGTGAATGATTTTCTGCATTGATTTTCTATCTTGCTAGTTGAATGAGCTTTGCAACAAATATGCAAATTGCTAGCTAGGTACTAATTTCATACTCTATGTGTTGTTGTGAATGATTGTCTGCATTGATTTTCTCCCTTGTTAGCTAAATGAGCTTGTACAAACTTGGATTGGCTATGTTTGTTGATTGTTGCTAATGGATTAGTTGTATTTGTTGCCACTGTACTTGCTGCATATAAATTATAAGTTAGAGCTAGCTTCTATAAATTGGACAATACCTGCTATGTTTGATGCATTTATTGCTATTGTGAATGATTTTCTACATATATTTGCTGCTGTGAATGACTTTTTGCATGTATTTTCTACCAATGTGTTGAATAAGTTTTGCAACAAATATGAAAATTGTTAGTTGGGTACTAATTTTGTACTCTATGTGCGGAATTATTTTTTGCAAATATGTAAATATCAAGTTAACATTTTTATAGAAGCTTTATAAAACATGCATAATAAATTTTAATGTATTTTTGGTTGATCTCAGGATTAGTATAATAACTTACTCTAATAGTATTTTACAACCACCAAATATAAAAAGTGGACATGTCGCAAATACAAGGCCTTCTTCCTCTGTTAGTCATGACGTACTACCTTGATTTTTATCTTCTGATTGTTGTTCAATTATGTATAAAGCTACTGAATTCTAATATTTAACTAACACATGTTTAAATATGGATTATTAATATAAAATTTGCATTCAATTTCATTTATTTAAAATATATGCATTTATTGTAAATTATTCTTGTAGCAAGTTAAAAAATATAAGAAAAATTAGGGTAAGGAAAAAAATCTAAAAATCAATTTTAACAGTGATTTTTTAAAAAAAAAAATTAGAAAATTACCAAAAAATGTAGTATAAATCACCACCAAAAACAAATTTAAAAAAAAATCTATAAAACCATCACTAAATGCAAAGTTAATCATTGCAAAAAATAAATTTTTTTAAAAAAACTTCTAAAAAAATTGTCACGAAATACAGTCATAAAGGTTGCTAAAAACAAATTTTAAAAAAATTCTAAAAAAACTGCTGCTAAATGCAATGTAAACAACTGCTAAAAATAAATTTTTCAAAAAAAATTCTAGAAAACCATCCCTAAATACAGTGAAAACCAATGTAAAAAATAATTATTTTAAATTTCAAAAAAATAATCATTAAATACAGAAAAAATTACTATTATATTTATTTTTTCAGGGATTTTCAAAAACTGTCATTAAATGTAGAGAAAACCGTTGATATATTTATTTTTTCAGTAATTTTTAAAAATTATTGCTAATACTTCCTGTCTCATATATCTATCATAGTTCTAAAAATGGCAACTAAATGCACAAAAAAAATTGCAACCACAACTAAAAGTAATTTTTTTTTTTGGTAGTGTAAGTAACCCCGCTGATTAAGATTGGTTTGTGCAATTTAACAAATTTGTTTTCACTTGTTTATAATACGCTTAATTTAATTAATATAACAAAAAGTAATATATGTAATTTAATTAATAGTATTATTATTCATCATTTTTCTCACATGCTATTTTTAATATATGTAATTTAATAGAATAAAAAATGATACAAATGAAAAAAATTGAAAAGCATGGAAAAAATTAAATCACCATAAAGTAAATATTAGATTTTAAGAAATAAAATAAATGAATACAAGTAAACAAAAATATTAGATTTTTAGAAATACAATAAATAAACACAATTAAACAAAATAATATTCATTATAGCTGCCATATAAATTGATGAAGTACCATACTGCTTACACAATCTCGTAATTAGGTGAAGTTAAGCTCTATGCAAATCCATTTAAATAAAAATTGATTTGAATAATTTTTATTTTAATCGGAATTATAAAAAGAATAATATTAAAATTTATATTAATATTAATTTTATTTTTCTATTTTTTTGGTCTCAATTGTCCTTGTTTCAACAATAAAAAAAATCCCCTATTCTCTCTTTTTTTAAAAAAAAAATTCATTTTCAGTAATTTAATATTAAAAATAATTTTTTCATACATCATCTCAACAAGTGCTTGTACAGGTATTTATTATCTCATAAATTTGTATTAAAATGTTAGTGTTTGAAAATTTTTGAACACATCCAAATTAGCAATATATCAAGGGTTATGCTTTGGTATGTCTTAAGAAAATTCGTATTGATACAAATTTTTGTAAGTTTTGTAAAATAAATTTATATTTTTCACAACTTTTTGATTGAAAGTTATAATTTTTATATAAAAAAATAAAAAAATTTCAATAATTTTTATGCAACTTTTATTGATAAATTTGTAATTTTTTATGTATTTATTATACATAAAATTTGTACATATTTAAAATTTTTTATAAAAACCTACAAGATTTTATATAAATGTTGTAACTTTTGTATTAAATTTTCATAAAAACTCATAAAATTTTTTAATGGATATCAAAGTATAACCTGTATATTAATTGTATACTAATAAAATTCAAGGCAAGTTGCTTTATCATTTATGTTATTGTTTGCTTTTGTTGTATTTTTATATTTTTTTTATTTAAAAGATTTGAAAAAATGATGAGAATAATTAGCTTTTTGAATTAGAAACTAAATTAACACATGGCATCAAAAATGTAAATAATAAGTTTTCATGGCGTAAAAGGTAAGTATGAAATTAAATGAAAAATAATATTAGATAATTTTGAAATCAATCATAGAAGATGTCCTGTGCAATATAACTTGCATATCTAAATATCTCAGCCTAACGTGATCTTGTATTGATGATTAAAAATTACCGAAGATAACTTCTTCTTTTTTTAACCGAAGACAAGTTAGTGAATGGAGTGCATGATTTTTTATTTTTTCCAAATTCTGTTCCTTTGTTCGGACATGATAGTAGTTGGGAATTGAGAGGATTTCTACAGTTAATGGGTCTTCAAATAAAATGAGTAGAAATTGTGAAACAAATAAGTTTAAAAATTAAAATAAAAAACACTCTCAACATACGTTTTTATGTGGGACCAATGATCCTTATAAAATGATCAAATCTCAACCATTCAATGTCTAGATAAAGTGCAGGGGCACGGATACGGCACAGGCACATATAGGGATGACAATTTTATCCGTATATCTATTTATCGGTGGATACTGTGGATATCCACCTGTAATAAGCGGGTATGAATATGAAAAAAATTGTTCGTAGGTGGGTACGGGTATGATTTTTATACCCGTAATGAATACGGATATAAGAAAATATTCATACACATATCCGTCTACTTGTTCAAATAAAAATTTTTATTTTTTTATTTAAATACTACTCAAAATGACATCATTTTAACGGGTATATCAATATCCGTGGGTATAAATTCGTATCCGTAAAAATTATTGAAAAAAATATCTGTACCCATATCTGTTTATCAGTTTAAATAAAAAAAATTATTATTTTTTATTTAAACACTACTTAACGTCATTTTAGAGGATATATCCACAGGTATATCCATACACGCAAGTATAAACACATACTGTGAATATTATTAAAAAAAATTTTAATTTTTTTTTTAAATTTTAATGGATATACCTGCGAATATATCCATACTCGCGGGTATAAATTCATACTCATATCTACTATAATATTCATGGGTACAGGTAGGATATAAGTATAATTTTTTCTGATGAGTATGGGTAAAGTATTGCCATAACCGTTCGAATCTGACCCGTTGACATCCTAGGCACGGAAATCTAACCCTTAATTGAAAGTTTTGATAACTTTTTTAATAGGGTTATTTTTTTCGTATTCTTTTAAATTTTTCATAAAATCTTGTAATTTTTTTAAAAAATAATAAATTTTTAATATAATATCAAATATTTTTGTATTTTAAATATGATAGTAACAATTATAATTTTTCATAAAAAATTATAAGATTTTATAAAAGAATTGTAAAATTTTAAGAAAAATTTATTTCTCTATACCTTAAATATTATAACTTTTTATAAAAATACTACAAAATTCATGTAAAAAATTATTTTATAGGAGGACGTAACTTTTTGCAAGTATGTACTGAAACAAAAACCCTAAAAAATATTATTGTTTGTCGAAATCACTGTGTATTCAGGTAATAAAGCACTTAAAAACTATGGTGCTGTGCAGGTCTTAAGTTTCAAATCTCCACGTTACTCGCATTTTTGCATTATTAATAGTGTAAATAATATATTTATATATTCCAAAAAACACTTTTTTTTTAAAGAATGTTTACATGAAGCTATTTACAAAATGTGAAATATTGTGCCAATTTTTAAAATTACCGGATAAAATTGATATACATAAAAAATTGAAGATAACTCAAAATTAGAGCAAAATTTAAATAGTAAAAAGTGTACAATGACCACTACATTAAAAGCAAGATACCGAGTTAAGAGATGAAAATGTAATTGGCCTAAACAATTATTGTATTGACAAAGATGGCACCCCACTCTCGCTCCCTCGCTGCACAAAACTCCAACGCCATCACCAAGCAAACTCAGAAAGCTAGCGGGGAAGGCACTTAACAAATGATGTGTTAGAGAGAGAAACAGAAACACAACGAGAGCTGTAACTGTTTTTCATGGGTTGCTTAGTCTATCAGATCTTGAACAATCCCTAGCCATTTTCTGAACTACGTTCTTCGCATTACGCTTCAAGATTCTCCATCTTTCTTCCCGTCATTCGTTTGCGATTCCTTCTCAGCTCCGTTTTCAACTGATTTCTTTTAGTTTCCGTTCAGTTTTTGCCTCAACACGATTCGGTTTGTTTGTCCACTTGTTTCCCGAGAAAATTGGAATCCGGTTCCCTATGCTTGGTTTCTAGAGCTTTCTGTGGTGTTGAACCGGTTCTTGCTTGCTTTTGATCCCATTTGGTGCTGGTAATTTCCACCTTTGAGTTTATTTGTTGTCACAGGAGGTTTATGTGAGTTGAGCGGGAGATTATTTTTCGAGTTTGATTCGTTTCCGTTTCATTTATTGGCATTTTCGGGTTCCGAGTGAGTGAGAGCTTCTGGATGGTGGTGATAATGATGTCGCTGTGATAGAAGGAAGAGACGGAAATGGATGATAGAGGTGGCTCATTCGTTGCTGTTAGGAGGATTTCGCAGGGTCTTGAACGAGGCAACACCTGCCATTCAACTTCTGGTAAGTTATGCTTTAAATTTCGTATTAACTTTTATTTTTCTGTTTGTTTGCGACTCTCTGTCCAAATGGTTGCTTTGCTTTTTCCCCCTTTCTCTCTCTACTGCTCTGTTGCTCTCTCAATTTTGTGAAGTACGGATACGGATCTGTGAATTGGGATCGAATCATTTACGAATAAGCTGAAGTTTTTACTTCCATGATGTTTGCTGATATTCAAAATTGCATTGGTGGGTGAATTCATACATCTACCGGTATTAAAAATAGATAGTTTTCATTTTTACTGGATGATTGCATTTAAGTAGTATCTTCCAAAGCAGTATGAAATTTGTTATCTGCTTGATTGAAGACAAGGACGCTGTCTCTCCACTCTCACTCTCACTCTTGTTTGATTGGGTAGTTTCGAAGTCGCTACAGATCTCTATGGATTTCGTTTTTCTAAGTAAATGTTGCTTTCTGACATCCAAGTCTAATCATTTTTCCGCCCTATGCTTGATTTCTACGTACCATTCATAAATCGTACTTTCATGACTGTACCTTTACTCATATAGTGGCAAATGTGTTTTTTTAATACTTGAAGCTGGAGTCATTATGGGGGCCCAATTCACAGTTTGAAGAAAAGAGCCGATTATACAGTGGTGGACTTTGTGAACTGAGCAAAGCCAGTGGTCTTGTAATCCTCTCCGATCAGATCTTGAAATTAGGGTTCATGTTAGTTTCTACTTTGCCTAAGAGTTTTTTAATCACGTGCGCTTGTTGGTTTGAGCTGGTGTGGAGTGTGTGTTGAATGCCTACACCTTGTGGCAGCCAGAATTTGTATTAGTTTGCAGTAGTTGGAATGTGCCAAAAGATTATTTGGAGTTTGTTTATTTTGCTGGGACTTGGATTTCTTATGTAGTAGAGAGATGGAAGGGTTACTTGAGTTGTCAAGTTAATATCAAATTATTCATTTTGTTTTAGATTATGAGGCTTTGTTTAATTAAGACATGGCGTAGCTCATATAGACTGTCAAAAATTAAAGTGCCGCACTTTATAGACATGAATACCTTTTCCTCTATTAGTAGGAAGTACGTTTTCCTTTCTTCATATGCTCTGCATAATGTATCAGAGTTTGCCCCTGCTCTGCAATTATAGTCTTTTGCTTGGCTATATTCTTATTGCCTTTTACCCCTCCAAATTTGTTACGCTGTTTCTTTGATTATGGCAAGAAAATGCATAATTCATGCAATCAACTATTTAACTGTTTCCTGCGCTGTTATTGAGAAAAGGAGAAAGGTTCTGATTTTATTGCTGGAGGCTACACTGAACTTTCATGCACTGAGGAATAATTGATTACTCAGTAAAACATTCGCATTTTTGTTGCCATCAATTTATTATGAGTTTTTGTTGCATAAATAAAACTTAAAGCTCAATCTTCATTTATGGCAATTTATATTGTGGCAGCTGAGGTTGTGGCAGGGTCAGCAGCATGGCTTGGCAGAGGTCTTTCTTGTGTCTGTGCACAGAGGAGAGAAG
The DNA here is from genome assembly GCA_026873985.1 of Saraca asoca. Taxonomy (NCBI): domain Eukaryota; kingdom Viridiplantae; phylum Streptophyta; class Magnoliopsida; order Fabales; family Fabaceae; genus Saraca; species Saraca asoca. The sequence continues at coordinate 13,880 of JANHAO010005946.1, read as the reverse complement.
GTGATGCTCGTCCCTCTTTTGATTTAACTCCAGCGCAGGTAATCTTCTTGTAGTTTCATAACTGAATTAGATTAATGTTTGCTCTTTCTCTACATTCCTCTTGCGTTTGCTTTAATTTGTGTAATTTCTACTTCCATCTCTTGTTAAAAATTTGGTTGAAACTGTGGCGCCACCAATCTTTATGATATTGAATCTGGAACTTTTAGGAGGAATGCTTGCAGCGGCTACAGAACCGCATTGATGTACCCTATGATAGTTCTATCGCTGAGCACCAGGTATCCACTGATTTGATGATATTAAAAAATATATTGAAGGTTTTTTCATTATGTACCCTTTACCCATGGCTATTATTTGCAATATTTTATGCCTTAAGATAGTAATTTATTTGTGCTAGTGTTGCTTTATTGTAGGAAGCCCTAAGGGCTTTATGGAATGTTGCCTTTCCCGAAGAAGAACTCCGTGGCCTGATATCTGAGCAGTGGAAGGAAATGGGTTGGCAAGGAAAGGATCCATCAACAGATTTTAGGTAAACATTGTACTCTGATTGTTTTCTTCTCACTATCAGACCTTGTCTTCATGGTCTAACTGATTGCATTCTACTTGTTGCTAACTGTTTCAATTTGGAGTTATTTGGCAGGGGTGGCGGTTTTATATCATTGGAAAATTTGCTGTTCTTTGCTAGGAATTTCCCAGTATGACCTGTTCCTTGTTTGATTACTCCTTCTTGACCGGCATGCATGTATAAAGAAATTCTCTTGCATGTGGGCTTCATTCCATGTAGACGTAGAATTTGAATCATGTTAACACATTTTTTTCTCTTTGTATTTTTGCTTTATGTTGAAAGAAGGGTCCAGCATTTTAGTTGCCACAAGCTATGAGGGTGAAATTGAAATTGAAGTTAATGGTATTGTTCACCTGAAAACAGTTATTAGACTGCACCTCTACCTTGAATGTCATGTAGAATGTTGTTCATAATGTCGCGCACATTGGTAGCTACTTTATGTTATTCACCAGTCATGAGACATCTCAGGCCTGGGCCCTAACGAATGACCATGGATCATTTGTGTTATAGATTCTTATTGTTCTAGATATTCAAATTATGGGTATTAGGTGGTTTGGATGATTTCAAAGTTCAAACAGCAAAGGAAAATTTAGTTTGGTCTTGTCTATACCGTTCTTTCTTTTACTATATAGAATTGTTTAATTACCTTTGTCAAAGTAAATGATTTTAGATATAGCGTTCCATTTGCATGCTCAAATCCCTTGCTTCTGTTGCATATATCACATTTGGAGTTGACATTGGAGCATAGCATGCTTGTTTGATAACCTGTATATCACGAATTATGAATGGTATCCTGTTTTAATTTAGGGCTAGTCATACCATACATATCCTTGCAATCTTTGGGTTTGGCTCCATGCACGTGTGATCCTTGCACCATTCTTTGTTTCTCCATGTTAAACCAATAAATATTCTCTCAAACTCAAACTTGGCCAATTGTCTTTGCTTAATTTTCTCTTTATCACGGAACCTAAAACCTTTGATGTTGTAGAAATCATTCCAGGACCTTTTGCGGAAGCAGGAAGGAGATCGATCAGTGTGGGAATATCCATTTGCTGTTGCTGGTGTGAACATCACATTCATGCTTATTCAGATGCTTGATCTTGAAGCAGGTTCATAACTTTTCTTATTGGGTTTTTGTATTCAGTATATCATTTTTAGATGGAAGAATGGGATTTTTGCCTTTATATATTTGCATTTTTCTTTCTGAATTATTTATATAGAAATTTCATAATGTAACGGCAAGCTTCTTCCTCTTCTTCTTCTTCTTCTTTTTTTTTTTTTTTTGTGTAAGTTAAAACCTGTGAAAATTTGCATCCCAGACTTTTACCAGTCATTAGCGCCCTTAGAATGGTAAACGATGGGTGATACAACCTGAGGCAAATCCAAGTGTGGCTTCACACTCATTTTGAAAATTTCAGTCCATCATTTATTTCTGAAGTCAAAGAGATGAAAATGCATGATATAATAAGCAGGTAGGTGCAACATCAATATCATCTATTAACAATGTGCTTTTGCCTTTGTAGTCAAACCACGGACACTGGTGGGAGCAACTTTCCTAAAATTTCTTGCAGGTATCTTGACTTTTTTAATATATTTTTGTTTTGCGTGTTTCTTCTTCCATTTAATTGATCCAGTCACAAGGTTTGTCCGTATAAAGACTATAGCAGGGGAAGATTCAAAGCATCTCAATCTATTGCAATGATTTTTAATAATATATTGTTGAATGTGGTATATGGAATATTTCAGATTGTATTTTTCTATCTCTATATCAATAGGGGAGTAGGTTAAGTCTTATGTACTCAGCCATCTTATCATTCAGCAATATTTCAGTGCTCTTTATAAACTCAACTCTTCTTTAACCGCTTTCTTCCACTCACCCTAATTTCTCAATATGATCAAAATGTCCTGTTCAAATAATATTTATTTTGCTATTTTCTGTAACTATAATCGTTCATGTTTGCCTGACAGAAAATGAGTTGGCCTTTGACCTTCTCTATTGCATAACATTCAAGCTGATGGATCATGAATGGCTTGCTATGCGTGCATCTTACATGGATTTCAATGTAAGTACTCTAACTTGAATGAATCCCATGGAGATAGGAAAAGGCTATGGCACGGGCAATTTAGTGCCCACACCACCTTTCCCCATGTGCCACTTCCTAGCATTTGATTGCAAGTGAGACCGTCTTTGCTAATGTTCAATGCCTATTCATGCTCTAACAGACAGTTATGAAATCTACACGGCGTCAGCTGGAGAAAGAGCTTCTGCTGGAGGATATTACACGGCTGGAAGATTTGCCCTCATACAAACTTCTTACACGATAGATTTCAGATCTACTTCCTATACGCAGTCAGTGTGTTAGTGTTAGCTAGAAGGTTTTGTGTACATGATGTAATGCTTCTCATCATAATTTCCATTTCTGCCAAATTCAGCAATTAACCTTCTGACCTTTCAGCAAGTCTGAGCCAAAATTTACAAGTCATCCAGGTTATAGGTGCGGCAGTTAAAGCTTGTGGTCTGGTTGGAAGATGATATTGTCTGACATGCCGCCAGGTGTCTGAAATGTAGGCTCGCTTGGTGCCAAAAGAGATTATATGACAATGAATTCTGGTTTGTCTATATGTATTTTCCCTGAGGTCTATTAATCGATGGGCAAATGCCAGATGCAGCGTTGTCCTTCAGGCAGTTTAATATAATTTGATTGTTTCTGCCTGTCTTTAGTGTGTCAAGGAATTAATATGCTACATATTTGATTGATAAAAAAAAAAAAAAAACTGAATTTGTCACTGGAATCGTGTTAATGCAGAATTGTGTAAGAATATATATCCTTGCTCTTTATGGAGCTTGATGAAATATCCATTTCTTTAGCACTGTTTTTGGTGAAATAATAAAACTTGCTTCCAATATTTTAAATGGGGATGAGATACTTGGGTGTCTAATTATTTTTCTCGTAGTCAAGGTTTCTCCTTTTGATATTTGCTTCTACTCTGTGGTCCTCTCCACAACTCTTGTCTGGATTGATGCTACTAGAAATTGGGGTAACTTTCTATGAACTGGTGTGTCTGAACGTCATATTCTTACGCAAAAAACAAAAAGAAGACGAAGAGATCTTTTGCAACGGTTCGAGTTATATTTATCAGATCGAACCTAATATTCAATTGGGGATCATGATTCCTTTATTTTCTTGGGTGTTAATTTTTTCCAATTTCTAAGATAGAAATACACACATTTTACATGAGCACTCCCAGCTTGTGTATTGGTGTTTGCAAAGAAATTTGTGTTTCAGTTTCTCACGAATTGACAGGAAAGAAATGGAAGTGGCCAAACTCCTTTAACAGGTGAGGGACCAGGAAACTGTTTTGCCCGTTCAATTGGCAGGCCAGTTATTCAACCAGTGTTAAGACCATTATTTATTTATATAAATAATAAAGTGTTTCGTGAATATGTAATAAATATTTCATTGTGATTTTTTTTTTTGAAGTGACATGACCTTACATAAACCCTTAAACTTTAAAAATTGCAATATTATGTTTCATTTTAGTAGTATTTGTTGCTATAAACTCTAATTTATTTTGTCAAAAATAAATATTAACTTTATTGTTATATTGATATTTACATACAGGTGATGTATTTAATGAAAGGAATAATTTTCTTTGAGAGTGGGATGAGTAAATCAGGATCAAATTTTATAGTGATGATCAGAATTAAAATCATTTAATGTTATATAAAAAAGTTACATCAATATAAAGATTTTATGATAACAATTCATCCATCTCACTCTCATATAAGATTGGTGCTCTATGCTTCCTGGATACACACGTTACTTTCATTTGTTGCAATTCATTTTGTTTTAGAGGTGTAAAACACTCTTCCAAAACATTTATACATATCTTTACACTGATTCTTTTTTTTTGTTCTTGAGAATCATATTTCCTAGGAATCATATTTTCTGGGATTGTTAAAAATACGTTTAGTTTACCTTAAATATTCCTGAGAATGTTAGACATCCCCACGTTTGGTTCTAATATAACTTTCTTAAGAATCTTAGCATTTTTGTCCAAAATACCCCTATCTATTTTAAGTTAAAAAAAATAGAGATGATGAGAAAGTGTAAGAGAAAGGATGAGAGAGAAAGTGAGAGAGGGGATGAGAGAGAAAGAGTAAGAGAGGATGAGAGAGAGTGTGCGAGAAAGGAGATGAGAGAGAGAGTGAGGAAGGATGAGAGAGAAAGTGAGAGAAAGAATGAGAGAGAAAGTGTGAGAGAGGGGATGAGAGAGAAAGAGTGAGAAAGGATAAGAGAGAGCGAGAAAGATGAAAGAAAAAGTGAGACAGAGGATGAGAGAGAGTGAAAGACAGGATGAGAGAGAGTGAGAGAGGATGATAGAGAAAGTATGAGAGAGAAAGAGTGAGAGAGGATGAGAGAGAGTGTGTGAGAAAGGGGATGAGAGAGAAAGTGTGAGAGAGAATGAGAGGGAAAGTGAGACAGAGGATGAAAGAGAGTGAGAGATGGGATGAGAGAGAAAGTGTGAGAAAGGATAAGAGAGAAAGTGAGACAGAGTATGAGAGAGAAAGTGTGAGAAAAGATGATAGAGAAAATGAATGATATATATGTATTTTTTTTCATTAATAGAGGGTATATTTATCTTTTTTTTTCTCACAAAAACATTCTCATGCCCATGGGAAATTAAGATTCCCACCCCTCACGGGAATGATTTTGTGGGAAAGTTGACAAAAAATGATTTATAATTGAAAAAATGGCTACCAAACATAGGAAACAAAGTTTCTCAAGTTAAGATTTCTGGGAAATTGAAAATTTTCCCCCTCTAAGAGTAAAATTGGCATTTGACGATTAAAAATAGCATTTAGTCGAAATAAAATGATTTATAATGGAAATTATTAAAATAAAATAAAGTGTAGTATTTTATATTATTCAAGAGAAGTTTGCATTGATTTTGAAACTAAACAAAAGGTTAGTATAATTTCAAAATAGTAAAGTTGAAGGAAGGTAAATGTATTTTTGTATGTAAGAAAAAATATTTTATTATAGTGGTTGGAGTTTTACCTATGAAGGGGAAAAATTTGCGCCACTCATGCCATGCAGAATATTTGTCAATGACATTTTTATAACGTAGCAAGATTTAATTTGCATTGGATCATCTTCACCTTAAGCTCGTCTCCTCACATGGCCATCTTCAATGTCTGTCGCTGATCGACAACCATCTTCTCAAAACCCAATAAGTTGAGGGTGAAATCAATTTTTAAATTCAGAGTGAAAGATGCTATGGTGACTTTGCTAACTCACAGAATTAGGCTTCGTCTTTTTTGTGAAAAATATATTCCCTACAAAATTTTACTTGCTTGAATATAACTAAAATATTTTTATATAAGTTATATGATTTATAATTAGATGATAATAAAAAAAATGATGCTTTAAAGTAGTATTTATTTTATTTTACATCACACAATCTCAGTGAGTAAATGAAATATTTTTTATAATTTAATTTTACGTTACTATAAATGTAAATGATAAGAGATTATTCCTGCACAACCATGTTTTCAAACAAAATAATAGGCCTCACTATCACAGTTAACAACTGCAGAATCTCCTTATTTGCTTAGGCCCTTCATTTATTTTAATGGTGGTTTTGTGTTTGTTGCATGGATCATTAACATTAGAGGTACGAAAATGGATTGAACCTCTACAAATTATGGCTATAGTTGGTATTAAAAAAAAAAAAAGTAAAGTGACCCAACTGGAATAACTCAACCCAATAAAAATTTGGAATTGGTTTGTGGTTGTAAGCTAATAGGCTAATTCTCGGTCAGTTCAAAATCTAACAGTGACCCCATAGCCTCACATAATTCTTTAAATTCTTTAAAGTTTCAAATTTAATAAATAATTTTCATAAAATTTTTAAAACATTGAAAATACTAAGTCATTCAATATTTTTAGTTTGCAAAAAACTTTGAGGATTATTTATATGATTTAAAACTTTAGAAATGTAAGTGATGCTAAATCTTAATTTAGGGGATCTATTTGTATTTTGTCAAAAATGTAATAAATAATTAATATTGAATTAATAGGTTAGTGTATATATTAAATCTTTTAATATTGAATTAATATATTAGTATATGTTTAATATTTTAATACATATATTACATAAATTTATTAAAATAATTAATTATGTTTAATTTAAAAAAAATTAATTTAATAATAAAACTTTTGATAACATTATAATAATAAACTAGCATAAATAATAGTAATTTTCCTCAACCCTCTTAATTTATTCATTTACATTGATTAATTTATATGCTCCAATTTGAAATTATAATTTTCAATCTTTCTCCTACATTGTTAATATTTTACCTCTAAGATAGTATTCAAATGAAAAAATATTAATTTTAAAATTTTTATCTATAATTTATTTCTAATTAAATAAAATTTTAATTTAAAAATAATTTTTATAAAATAAATTGAATTACTATTGATGTAAAATTGAAAAAGGGAAGGGTGGTTGTTAAGCATTTAATGCTCAGATGCTGTAGAGTCCAATAGCAAAAATTGTAGTATTACTGGTGAAGGTTTTCACGAATCAAGTGAACAATTTATTCATGGGTGGATTAACGGATGGATTGTTGAAAAAAAGAGGAAATTGCATTGTTGCAATATGCCTTCAGATATCCTGTAAAAGATGAAGAGCATTGTTGGGCTGAACCCTTTGAAAAAGTAGCAGCATAGATCAATGGAAATTTGCTAACTATTATCTTGCCGTTGCTGTGCTCATGTATATCTTAACTCTCATTTGCTCTTCCTTCTGCACCTTCACAATTTGAATTCATTTTGCTATGTCTGCTAGTTGGTTAGCTCCAAAATTATAATTAAACATTCATGAAAATTTGGTCATTTTTTAAAGTAATCCTATTCTTAGTATATACTCAAAAATTTTGCAAAATTTGAAATAAAAGTTGTGATTTTATACATAAATTATTTCAATTTTACATGAAATTAACATGTAATAAATACATACATATATATATATATATAGTTTTGCCAAACCATTTTCTTCACAATAACAAATATGACAACATATGACATTATACAATCATGCATTTTATATCATTATTATAATAATCTACACAATTAAATAAACCTTGTACTATTACACTTAATCTCGTATAATATATACAACAAGGCAGGAAGGCATATATAGTCCTTGCGTTCAAGTGAAAATCTTATGCATAATTGGTGTACAGGATTTCGAGCAATCATGAAGGATATCACAAATTCTAATCCCTGACAGAATCAATGCAAAAATGCCCATGAAGTCAATATTCTTTGATCAATTTCATTACAATTTGTAATGAGAGATTATATATGGAATCAAATTTTAGAACTAGTTCTACATAATTTAATATAAAATCAATTTTATTGAATTAATTTAAAATTTAATTTAGTTTAAAATTAATTATAAATTGTTTTGTTTAAAAACTTTGTTTAGTAAATTTTTCTTGTAACTTTGAATCTTATAAAAACATGATATAACAAGTTACAATAAAACACATTATTACATAAAAATATTAATTAAAATATATTATTTACATAATAAATAAATATATTACTTGTCAAAATTTAAAAAATACAACAAAATATTTTAAATATTAATTATATTATCTTTTTGCTCATATTGAACATAAGCCCAGCCTCCCTTCCCATAATTTTAAAATTGTCTTTATCTTCATAAAATTCCAAATTAATATATTGCTTTTTTATTATATCACTCATTGAAACTTTTTCACAAATCCAATAATCACTATGAAAGCAAAGCATTATAAAAAACTTGACTTCGACGTCTTAAGATGTAGCAATATTAAATGGCCCATTGACTTCAGGTGCTGTTCGTATATGAGATGAATTAAACTTTTATTTTTGTCTTCTGTTTTCTGATGTGAGTTGTCCAAATAGAATTGTGTGGACAGTCACGGGGTCAGCCCAATTCTTTTTTTAAATCCTTCTTTTTCAAATAAATTTATAATTACAATATACAAACCCAACCTAATGAACCTATTGTCTGAGATAATACCCATTAGATATTAATTCATTACTCATTAAAAAAAATAATAAAACATAAATAAATAAAACTTTACAATAAATAACAGACAAGACAAGCTAAACACCTTAAAAGACAATTTTTGGATGGAGACCCAAACTGATTGATCCGTACGGGCCCAAACCCGCGCGAACCAAGCCGTTTCAATTCGTTTCATCCATTTTTACATTGCTACAAAAAAGAAAGATTAATCATTTAAATATTTTCTACAATCAAAAGAAAATACTATAGACTTTCATTATCTCATACTAAACAAAAACAAAATTGCCACAAAACATAAATACTAAACAACCATATAAAATTGACATAAAATTTATAAAGAAAAAAACTAAAATCATAAGAAACAAAAAGTTCTATAATTTTCTACCTATAGAAGCAATCTTCATGCTTCCAATACAGAAAAAAAATAAGAATTGTTGTTGAGATAAAATGAGAGTGAAAAAAGATTTTGGAATTGAAATGATTAATAAGGAAAAACTTCTTTTACCATGGAGGGAAGAAAAAGTGCGAAAAAAATTTTACACCCAAAAAAAAAAAAGCAATTGTGAAAAAAAATTAGATAGAAGAAAATTAATCTCAAGTAAAAACACTTAAAAACCTATTTTCACTAAAATTCTATTTAGATAAAAACCAATTTTTAAATATCAAGTAACTAACAAACACATGAAATTTAAAAACCATCCTCAATATACTGACTTAGCTAGTTTTTAGTGACTGACAAACAAGCCTCCTCATGTAACACTAGAAAGACAATAATATTATGTCAAGTGACACAAAAAAAGCACGACATGGAAAAAGGGAGAACTAGAAAAGGAAAGCATAACTAGTTTAAGATTCTCCTACACTGTTAATAACTTATTATGTTCCCAGTTCCAATAGCTATGACATAATTAGACTTGCATATTAAAAGCAAAAACTTTAAGGTCAGCAACATGCAGTTACACCAGATACAGGATAACATCAGCGACTGCAATATCAATCTAACACATTTTTACTCATAGATCCAAGAGTGGAGGCTGCTTCTCCAGGCAACAGGACCCTCAGGAAACCACAAGGCAAGTTCCTTCTTTGCACTTTCAACAGAATCGCTTCCATGGATTACATTCCTGCACGAGTAAATTATTTACGCCAGATGACATCCAGTACCATCCAAAGATAACCTCATGATCCATCAAATTATTAAAGTATAAATTTCAATCAATATTATACAGAAATCAAGTTTCTCCTAACGTAGAATTCTTGAATCTAATAGTGCAAGGATGCAGAAATCATATAGCTTCAACGACTAAAACAGATCTACTGAACAGTAACATTAGCCAATAAAGCAAGCAGACAAGGATTTTTCAACCTCAAATGGACTTAAAAATAAGAACAGTGTAAATACATTCATACTAAAGTTGAAAAGATTGACCAAAAAAAAAAAAAAAACCTACTTACCAGAAGAATATAGTCAATACCTGCCAATGTCAATAGCAAAGTCACCACGAATTGTTCCAGGGGCAGATTCTGCAGGGTTAGTGGCACCAATAATCTTTCGGCCAGTAGTCACAACATTCTTACCCTCCCAAACCATAGCTACAACAGGACCAGAAATGATATAATCCACCAACCCCTTAAAGAATGGCTTTGCAGACAAGTCTGCATAATGCTTCTCAGCAAAAGCACGGTCAACAGTAATGAGCTTCAGACCTGAATTCAAGTGACAAAAACAGAGTGATACTAAAATTGAGGAATCAAACACAACTTACATCCCCTGCATCTCTAGATCGACAAATATATAAAACAGATAATCAAAATTCAAATTACAGAATATTAAATAAATATTTCCGATGAACAATCATATCATTGATACAAAAAGGCTTAAACGTATATTTGAACTCCTTAATTTGCAAATTGGTTGACTTAGGTAAAATATTCAATTTTGGCCCACCTCAACCTTCAGTTGGAACAATTTGGATCATGCTATCAACCATCCATGCAATTACAAATAAAAAATTCTAGGGGCTAAAGGCTTATCCATGTGTTATGTGGCATGACTTAGCTAATATTTTGCAAAGTTTACATGCTACATCAGATCAGAATAAAGCATAATACACAAAGGAAGAAAAACAAAATAGATATGGAGGAAAGATTCACAATGTGGCCGCTCATTGGATATGCCCCTTGACCTCCAAGCTTTGATTGCTGAAATTAGGTGAAAAGTCCAGCAGAGTCTCATACCAGAGTCATGATGGCTTTTTGCCACCATTTTGATTCCACACCAGATGATGGCCCATTCATGGTCAAACCAGTTGAACCAGTTGGTCTGTGGCCAGGTTTGAAAACATGGGAACCAACATGAACCAGAAAGGAGGAAGGTCATTATTCAGCAGTGAAGAACTCAGCTTCTCTACATCTTCATTTTCTAAACCATAAAGTAATAAAATTTGGACCTTTTGACAGCTTAATTGTTGAGAAAAAGATGCCCAAAATGTTTGGGTCTCCTGGGGCCAGATTTTTTTAATGTGTTTTAGACTTTATAGTGGTTTCTAAGTTTCTTAGCAATATTTTAGCAGTACTCTTCTTCAAGTCCTTTTATATCAAATTTGCAGAATGGTGTTCTGCTTTTGAACATTTCATCAGTTTCTGCTCTCAACACTGTAGGTTTGATGGAACAAAAGGATAGTTGGGTTCCATGGTGTTTTAATATCTATGTCCCAATTGGATTCAGGAAGAAACCTGGTTGAAATATTTGCATGTACAACATAGTCCACCATGGCTTCCACCTCATCATTTTTATTTTATTTTATTTTATTTTTAAATTTCTTTTTAGAAAATCTGATTTAGCAATCTCAAAGTAAGACACCTTATAGCCAATAGAATAAGGTTACCCACATAAGACTCAAGTTAGCCACATAGGACATTTTCGTAAGTAATAAAATGGCTGACTAATGTTGGGACCCAAATTATTACAACTGAGAGTTTACAAGAACTAAAATCGATTATTTTAAGGGGACTAAACCAACCAATTTGTGAATTAAGGAGACCAAAAATGCATTTAAGCCAATAAAAAATTGTAAACCGGGGCATAAATCTCGTTAGGATGACCTCAACCGCCAAATTAACAACTAAAAGCACCTCTCAAAATCTACACTTTTACTTATTGAATTGACCAGTTGTACAGATTCCGAGCTAGCATAAACAGATGAAAAAGAATTTAATTAACCAGAAGTTTACCTTTCAGAGAGAAACCCTTTTTCTCAAATCTGCCAATAATCTCACCAACCTGTAACAAGTAAGAATCTATAAGAAAACACTTCATATATGAAACGTAATCAAATGTTGGGAATGATGCATACAAGAAAATATCTTTACACAATTTCATTAAACCTCTTAAAAATTATCAACACCAGCACAATGGTCAATATAGAAAAGAAATCTCTAATACAAATGAATTCAAAACCACGAAGGCAGAGAAAGGAAAATGAATAAGGAAGGCATACCAGGCCTCTCTGGACACCATCAGGCTTGATCATGATAAAGGTGTGCTCCATCTTGCTTGTTAGCTATCTGTAGTTGAGCTCGGAGCGAGAGAACTTGGGCGCTGATGGAGAGTGAGTGAGAAAATGGTTAAGTTACACTAGGCAGCAAAGAAAACCAGAACCCCTGAATTTACTGAATTTTCGCATTTATCAACGATTTGAAGTTTACAAGTGCTGGCTCGTTGGACTTTTGAATCGGGCTTTTTATGCATAGTTGCATAAGATGCTTTTAGGCTCGAGCCCGGATCCGTCTTTATTATTTTCCGAAAATTTTGATTCCAGGCTGGGTTTGGAGCTCCAATTTCTTTTAATTTTTTTCATTATTTTAAATTAAAATTATGAATATAAAAATAGTTTCGACATGAAAATGTACATATTTAAATAAATAATAGAATATTGAGTATATAACAATATCACGTCAAGTATTTTTATATTAAAAATAATTAAATTATAATAATTTGTAATATATACTTTACATATAAAAAATGGGTTAGTCTATGCTAGCCTGTACGTATTACATCACGATCTGAACTGGCCCAAATTTAATTTGGGCTAAAAAAATTTGGGCCTTAAATTTGTCAGCACAGCAGCTTCTTCTAGACCCAAAAATTGTTAATAAATCTCATTTACTAGCAATTCCACAAATCATATTTCAACGAAACATCAAAACGAATTTCAGATTTATCAAAAAGCTTGTTTTTCTCTTGTGGAAAAGCACCGAACTGGAATCAAGCATGTTAGGACCAAGCCTACAACATTATATATCAGGTAGAATCAAGTCTGATGCAATGTGATAATCAAATATCTACAATTAAACAACTACCCCCGCGTAATTTTCTGTGAAGAGAATCAAATATGTGATGCTGAATGTTGTTTACAATTTCACATGATATCATTTTTAAGAAGAAAAAAAACTCTGAAAACCAAGAATTTCAAAGAAAACCTTCTATTTTCTCTCATATAGTGCCACATGCAAAACCTTACACATGACTCATATTCTTTAATGCAGTAATTTTCAATCTAAGAAACAAATTCTATATTTGGCACAGATCAGCAAAGTAGCAAATTCAGCCAAAAATGATATCCTCTTATCAACAGGTATTAGTTGACATCACAAGGACACAGAATGCGCAACTTATTTCCATAAGTTAATAAGATCATTACTAAATGGCAATGAGACATCAAAAGTAACCGCAATACAGGAAATTGAACAGAAAAAAAAATTATCATGGATGTAAAATGGAATCTTTACCTTTACATTAGCAAATTGTTTAGGAATGTGTTCATTATACTATAGCATCAACAACACAAACTGATGCATATTCGGTTATATTTCTGTCGTACTGAATTGATCCATAGAAAACGAGATTGCAATCTCAAAAGGACCAGCCTTTTGAAAGAACAAAAAAAAAAAATGTCTCCGATCTTCACCCTTTACAACTACCACGACTACGACAGTAATTGGGAAGATATATAATAAAATTAATACATTGACGCTTTCATTCTGCTCCATTAACTTTATTGGCAACTAAACGAGGAAAAGAAACAAAGTATCACCAAAAAGTAACTGACATTCAACAATTTTGCCGTATCGATTAAAAGTGTGCTCGAGCTGACGCTCGGAAACGTCCCACGACAACCCACCAACAAATATTCGATTCTCTTCCTTCCCAGCCATCACTGCTTTG
>JANHAO010005945.1:0-22027 GCA_026873985.1 Saraca asoca | reverse complement strand
AAAAGATAGACAAAAACCATAAGTTAATGACTAATTAAGGGGTAAAATCAAGTATTTTTATAGGTACATTTTCTACTTATCAATATTCTAGATATAGACTATCAAGAGTGAATAATCAAATTGTTTAACATAAAATGTCCATAACCAATTGCCCAATATATTAAGATGGAACAATCTATGTAAACAATCGTAATTGACCATTTGTCATATACATTCCTTGTAAATAGTCCCAATTACTATATCTTTTACAATTTATGGTCATTTGCATTTTACAAGATCAATCCTTATTGTGCACCACCCTGCTCCGTCTTATCAAAAGATCTATAATTGTCGAAATCAAAATGCCACAAGAAAATTTTATTATTATCTAAACCTTTAATTTAGAGACAAATTATAAAAATATTAAAATTTTTATAAAGTCCTTAATTTTTTTATAAATAAATTTATATAACACTATTTAAAAATTCTGATGTTATTATTTATTATATTTTTAAATAAGAAAATTAACTCTTCAATATTAATATTCACTCCTTACAATATTATCCAAAATATAATAGGTGATAACAATGAAATGGTAGTAATTTAACAATGCTATTTTTTTCCCATAATAGATGTATTAAATGGAACGGTTTGGTAGCCGAATATGAATAAACATCGTGGATGTTGATGTTTCCGGTGCAAGACAATGTACAAATACAATGAAGCTTTCTATTATAAACTTCAACAGCTACTTGTATACGTAAATATAAAAATATACTGGCACGAGAGTTAAAGTTGCAGACCTTTCCATGTTGAGTTGGCTACCCAACTGTTATGTTACATTTTTTATTTTTCAGAAGCTTGGATCTGTTTTAGTGACAATTATATTAATTCAAATGGTCGAATGATTGCTTGGTCGAAGCAGTCATTCATGAAGCAATTGCACCGTAATTTAACTATGATTTGTTGTCAATTTACATCAGTAAGTTGTGCCTACGTGAGTACTAAATGTGTTAGTTTTAGGAGATTATATTAAATATTTTAGATGTTAACACTCATGTGTATCAAATTTTCATTTAATTTTACAGCAATTATTTTTTAAATTTTTGTAATTATTCTATCACATTATAAATAAAGTGACTATAGTTATTGAAAGCATCATTATACATCTTAAATATTTGATACAATCTGTATATCTTTGCACTTTGTGGTTAGTTTAGAGTTTTTTTAATATCATTCGTGATTCCCTCATGGAAATATAAGACATATCATATGCAATTTTAGTGTAATCTCACGTTTTGATTATAGATCTTATCTATTTTGCTTTTAATCAATTTTGAAGTAGCAATCACCTATTTACTGTATACAAGTCCACTCTATATTAGAGTGGAATCATATTATGCAAATTTTCAATGGAAACATCAACAAAATTAGATATGAAATAAAACGCTTTTACATTGAGTCATTTTTAAAAGTGTGAAAGGAATTCGTTTATTCATGGGGTTTATGGATTGTGTTGCTTCTACTTTGCTTGTGAATATTTTGTATTTCTGTTGACTGAGACAAGACAAACTGTTACATGTTTGTGAAGCGATATAGATTAAATTTTAAATCTCATTATAATATATAAGCTAATCTTGAATATAACTACAAATTTAGATTAATTTCTTATATCACGTAATTCAACCTAAAAATTGTAACGAGGCTGGTAACTCTAAACTTCACAGTTATCACTCCCATTTAGAATATGCCCCACTTGGAATAATGGTGCCACCCATGCAACAACAAAAGCACAAAGTTTTAATAAATATTTGTTTACCATAAATGATGGATATAAATTAACAATCAGTCGTATATGAATATGTGTCACATCACAGTTGTTATATGATCTTAATTACGAAACAGCTAAGGTGTTTATTCAGGTAGTATACACCAAAAGACTAGCCCCCCAACTTTTATAAATGGTCAGGTATAATTACAATACTCAAATTTTGAATACTTTTGTTCTCAACACTATTATGAGCTTTGATTCCAAGAGATTTTGGTGATCTCCGCTACTTAAACATCATTATAGGTTAATCTAGCCACCCATACTTAGCCACTAGTGAAGAAGTGTTTATAATTAGTTATACTACCTATCCTTACTCACACCTAATAGAAATAAATCAACTGTCATTTTATTATCCATGTATTATTTTTGTGAAATCTACAAAAATTAAAACTTATACTTTTCAATTTTAAAAATATTAAGAATTAAAATTGGTTTTTTTATTGAGGAATCAAGGAGATGTGCTATAATGGAGTACATAACTATTTTTTCCGAACTTCTTTGAGCAGAAATCCCGTCTTGTCGTAAGACCAGCCTCCAAGCAGCCCCTCTTAGACAACGACATAATTGCTTGTTCAAGATTGGGCCCATAAAGATATAGTACCCTTCTATATCCTCTCGTCTTGGGTCCTCCATTATTTTCGGTTACCGTAACAGATATGGCGCACGGCCCAGCTCTAATCTCCTAACCAAAAGTTTTGTAGGATTTCTCTTTTAATGATCATATAATTTCTCAATGAAAAGGTACTTAACATAAAAAATTTGTAGATATAATTATTAAACGGTTTCACTTAAGAATCAAAATTATATATATATATATATATTCTATGATTTTAAGAAAAAAAAAAAAGACTATCATCACATTCCAAATCCAAACAAATTATAATGCATTACCACTAACCTTTTGGGCAGAGGCCATTGGTGTCTCCTATAATCAAGATTTAGGACCTTCTCTTCTATCAAGAATTACAGTCTCACAATTAACAAAGCTAATATGTCCTCTTAGGTTGCATTTAGCTGTTCATTTTTGTTATCAAAGTTGTTGATTCGTTCTATCATATTTTATTTCTCTTTAATTACAATGTTGTTTGTGTGAACGGGGACACGGAGCTTGAAGAGGATGAAATGGGATTAATTTGCTAAGACAGTTTAAAGGAAGCATCCATTTTCTTCCTCCCTCTTCTTTACAAAACCAAATACAAAAGAAAAGAGCCTTACTCCCATTGTTGGACCAACATTTTTTAAAGACGCAGAAGAGAGAGGAAGTAGAGATACACTTTTAATGAGAGAAAGAGAGACGAGAGAGACTGTTCAAGAGAGATAGTGAGAGAAGAAGTTTACGTAAATTTTTAAGCATTTATTTTTGTTAAGTGAATTATTGTTATGTCCTTCAATAAGTGATGTTTATAAAATAAAAAGGTTTTTTGTTTCGAGGATGTTAACTTTTATTCAAAGTGCAAAGGTTTGCATTCTCCATAAATATATTATGAAGGGAAAAATATAAAATACTACCTTCAATTTTGGGATGATTATATTTTGTCCCCACTAACTCTTAAACTTGAAAATTAAACCTTTAACCTATAAAAAACTTAAAATTAATACCCATTATTCACTTAATTAATCACTTTATTAAATTAAATAATTTTTTATAAATTTTTTATACAAGAATTACATTATTATTGTATGTTGATTTATTACGTCATTTTTTTGCACAAAAATTTTTATGTTATATAATTAATAAAATAAAATTAAATATATAGAATTTTATTAAATATATGGAAATGAGTTGGGAAATTATATGTGAAAAATGATATGATAAATCAGCATATAATACTATTGTGATTCTTTTTAAAAATTTTATGGAAAAATTATTTAATTTAATAAAATAGTTAATTAAGTGAATGATAGATATTTTCAAATTTTTTATAATTTAAATGCTTGATTTCCAAGTTTTTAAAGTTACAAAGGTAAAATTTAACCACTATTTTAAAGTTTTTCAATGATGTAAATGCAAAAAACCTCTCTGTCAAAAATAGACCTCAATGAATGCTAAAGAGTATCATTAAGATCTTATTAATAGTTTAAAAGTTGATATAATAATTTCCGGTAAATAATACAAGATGTTGTGCTCTTTCACCTGACTTATGTCCTCTAGCTGAAGACCTAGAGAGATTGCCCTGTCTCGATTGACCGTGGACCTTAGAGTTATACAGCTTCTATATAGTATTGCGGATGGGCCTGTTAGGCTTTACAACGGGGGTGTATTTGACCTAAGGTTTATGCTTTTGTCATAGTTAATTTTCTATAAGTGATTTCTTGAAGTTCTTGGAGGTAGTGTTCTTTTAGAATACTTATATGTTTTGGATCATCCATGATTTGATACTTCTTGGCTGTAGTGTTCATGTCACATGGTTAGATGTCATTAGAGAGTGGTTGGAGTGTTATAATTGTAATATAATTATATATTAACTTGTATAGAAATTGGAATTCTAAGAAATAAGTGAAATCTTAATTTTCTTGAAACTTCATAAAATTAACAATGCACAAGTGTGCATTGGTGACACATGGCTTCTTCTCTTTCTCCTATATTGTGCAACTTTCAATGGTACAACCTAATAATAATGACAGACAATGAGTGGAGAGAGGATCTAGCCAATATAAAGAAACCTTCACTGACCCTCCTATCACAAGGCCATAATTGCCAAACACATTAATCCACAATTGAGTATCACTTAGCTCATAATAAGTAATAGATCACTTTATCTTACTTGGGCACCAAAAAATAAACCTCTTGGATAATTATTTAGGCAATTTTATCAAAACCAAATTACTTATAATTAATGGTAGTCCACACAAAAATTTCTAACATTCTCTCATTTGGGTAACATTAATTGTAAAGATTTTATTTTAAAACATTTTATTTGAAAATAAACCTTAGGCTAAATACAAAAGTTAGAAGACATGACCACAATTTTGAAAACACATCATTCAAGAGATGACATCTGAACCACAACTTAGTCCAAAGCAACTAACGATACCGTATCATGGCGAACAAAATATGGTATTCACAACTTCTCAAACATGAGTCATTAATGTAAAAGTGTAGCAAGAAAAATAACATTAGAAGCATGATCTAACAAAACTTGTTATTTTTCAAGTCAGTCTTCGTGGTTTCTCTATATCAAGCTCCATACAAGCAACAAGAAAGTCAATTGTCTCAAAATTCAAAAACAATGTCAATTAAGAGACGAACATCAAACCCAAGTTCTAGTGACCGATGCTCAGTCCTAGTCTTCATAAATCTGTCACTAGAATGTCTCAAAGTTTCAAAATGGTATCAACTAAGAGACAAACATATAACTTAGGAGATAAAGTTGATACCAAATCTTAGTCCTAATAAGGTATTATATAGAATAATATATTAAACCTAATACCTAGCCAACAACAAGGTAAATCTCATTATTTCAATACAATGCCGATAAGAGACAACATATATAAGATTAGGAGCTCACAACTGACACCAAGTCTTAGTGCTCATAAATACAACAAACAATAGGTATATTTTCTCAATCTGAAGATATATGTATCGATAAAGAATCACAAGCTGAATATTAAATGCATAATAAATGTACCAATATGAAAATGGTACACAAAATATAGATTAACAAGTCATGTTAAAGTAAATAACACATATACCAATAAACTTGTTATGAACATTGATTGAGATGAAGAGTTTAGTCATTCACATAATAGAACTCCCACTAACTAAGCATATCATAGGAAATTAGAATTGAGTGCCCCATATTTTAACAGGCTTAAACAAATCCTATAAACATAAGAAACTTGGTTTAGGAGAAGCCAACATTTGAATAAAATTATTTCATAATCATGTCCTAAATTACATGTACACTTCTTAGTAGTTTCACATGGTACATATAATTAATATTTCTCAAATCTCTAACTACATACATTAGTGCTATGACAAATTTTCAAAAGATAAGAGAAATCATTAACTTTGGGCTTTCTGTCATGTAGTTTACATAGACACCAAGTGAAAAAAAAAACATGATCAACATCATATTATTTTAATAATAGAGGTTTTGCAATAGACATTCCAAGCTATCACTTTAAATAGGAAATGATAAAATTCTGAAGATCTCATTAACAACACATTAGAAAACTCTCTTGGCAACAATATACATCAGTTAAACAAAAGCATCTTATAAGCAAGTGTAGAAAATAAAAGAAATGGCTATCATATTAGCAAAATAGGCAAAACATTGCATGTAATTATGATATCAAAATGATGTCAATATACTCCTACTGATATCAAGACTCATGTAATCATCAATATTTAGACAATTAGCCTGAAGGTCATAAATATCTAGACACGTGTAAAAGACCTTTTCAAGCATTGACACTTAAAATATTTAATAATTACAATATGAATAATACTTATAAAATAGGCAATAAGCAATTATTTTAATAAAATATTTTATCCATATTTGAATACTTTTGCCTTAATGCCATACAACATTATAAAATTCAATACATCAATTTTGGAAACAAGTGTTATACATCAATAAGCATTCTCAAATTTGATTTATAATAACTTTTGATATTATAAGAAAGATAAAATCATTTGGATAAAGCATTTTGCAACACATTGTAAATAAAAGAAATGTTCTTTAAACATTATCGAAGTCCACAATACAGTTGCCAACACATAATTATATATTTACTTTTGCACAGAATATATAGTATGTACTAGGTTTTCTTTCACAGTTATAAATCAAACATACAAGGACTGCCTAGTGTTCAAGCCACCATTATAGACCCTCTAAACTAGTTTACCCCCATAACCAAAAGATCCAAGCATTTTTCAAAATTAAAATTGCTCACATCTTAAAAGGTTCTAATAAAACATATCATCACCAAAAGAAGCAAAATTGAAAGCAATGAGAATGCAACTCTTAGTTCATGGACATAGGAGTAAAAGTATATCACTGCAATATCCTTTTCGGATAGAGAATGCAGTATGCAAAAGACCATCCTTTACACGAAACCAACTAAGAGAATACCTTAACATTGAAAACCTTTTCCCTTTGGGCATACAAAATTTTCAAAACTACAACATCCTTATACATTAATATGCTTTGTAAATCATCTTTGATTAAAACATGTGACAACCCCATTTGGGTAGGCCATTACATGCAATAATCATAAAATGATCTCATATAACAGAATTTGAAGACTATGAATCAATATGAATAACATCACTTTGGTGATAATTATCCATACTATTCCATAAATCTTCCAAAAAATGGGGATACCAAAATTGTCTAGAACAACAATGAAGTACATTTTAATCATATGTACACATGTGATCAATTCCTTCGTGAAATAGCATATCGAGTCAAGTGGTCACAAAACCAAAAGTTGCATTCAAATAGCTTCAATTTTAACCATTGCAATTATCATGCTAGCAAATATTAGTGATCAACATATGATACTCAATAGTATGGAGTGCAACAGATATCAATCAATCTCACTTGGATCATCCTTAAAACCATTGCCAAGTTTGATGATCTCATCATCTCCCAATTTTATATTTCACCAAAAGGACATCAGAGAATAAAACAATTGCACTAGTATATGAAAAGACAATCACATAAGTGGTCATATATTGTTGAGAAAATAAAATTAAAATAATGAAAATTTTGATTTTATTTTAATAATATAAAAATAGATGTCTTTTAACAGTATTGGATGAATAGTTTCATATAGATGAATAGTATGTATAAATAATATATGTATGAACAATGTCGATGATATTAGGTATCGATAATACTAGTACAATATAATAGACAATAAAGCAACAACCAAATACATAATAGATTGCATAGCCAACCAACAGAAATAAAAAATATGAAGATAGCTTAGCTAGTTAAGAGAAGGAGCCAAATAAATGTTAATATAAAATAATATAATACATTAAAAAAAAAAAAACTCAAGTCATGCATTAGAAGGTAAACAAATTCTAAAAAAAAGTGAAAAGAAATTTCTCTTCATTATATCATCTCAATAATTTCATGTTGCATGATGAAAAAGTGTATTACTCATTCATGCATTATACTACCAAAAATCAAACAATTTCCGATGGAAAGAAATTTCTGTCAAAAATCCATAAAAAAATTCAACCGAAATTGAAAAGGCCGTTGGTTATCGACCACCATAATTCATTGAAAATATTTAAAAAGTCTATCGTACATTAAAATTCGTTAGAAAATAGGCATGAATTTTTAAAAAATTTGCTTATTATTTCCTATGGATTTTAATGTATGATGGACTTCTGACAAAAAATCCGTTGAAAATTGAAAAAACTTTTACCCAGTTAGGCACACGATCTACTACTCGTTTCCATTTTCTTTTGCTTCCTATCTTGCATCATAGTTCTTTTTTGCTTTCCCAATTTTATTCTAGTGCTTTTAAGGTATTTTTTATGAATCTAAATCAATTAGATTATTTTAACTTTGTTTAATATTTTTATTTAATTATTATGTGTTTCATGATTTAATTAGATTTTCTTATTTTTCTTTTTATAGTTTTGGATTTTAGTTTATGTATGAGTTTTTTTGCCACTTTTCTTGCTTAGACACTAAGATTAGTACATATTTTTAATTATTAGTTGATTAATTATTAATAATTTTCCATGTTGTTGGAGTTAATTTTTAATTATTAGTTGTATTTTCTTGTATATTTAAATTATTATTGACTAGTTATATTTATTGAATTATATGTAAGAATTATATATAATTTGAATTAGATTTTGTAGGATTAAGTAGTTAGATGACATACTTAATACTTTTATTGATATTACTTTAGGAATTACATATATTGTGAGTTAAAATATATTTTTATTTTAGTTATTGTTTATTTTTTACTAAGTAGGTGAAAATATAATAATGAAACTATTTATGGAATATGGAAATTCCATAAATAGTTTCTTGTGTATATTTCTATAAATATGTAGTAATTTTCTCCTATTTCAATTAATTTTCAAAAATAGAATATGAAAATTTTAAAACATCCTAGGTAGATGTATGATAGACTTCCTCCATGATGTAGTAGATATAAGATATATTTTCTTAATAGGGTAGAAGAATTTATTGATTTTGCAAAAACTTAACTAATTTATTTACGTGATGATTGAATAAGGTGTACATGCTCTAAACATAAATATAGAAACTTTTTACCTTATGGTGAAATTAAGATTGATTTATATAGATTTATATATAAATACGATTACTGGTGGTAGATTGATCATGGTAAGGAAAGACCTATAGAAAATGGAGTCTTTTAGTGGTGTGATATGATATTTGCATAATGCAAGTAATATGTATGAGAACATAGTGTTGGATGCTGGTTGCTCAGATGTTGCAGCTCAGTTTGAATGCAATGTAGAAGAGCTTCCAAATAAGGATGCCAAGAACTTTTATAAAATGTTAGAAGCTATAAATTGATCATTATGGATACATTGTACTAACCATTCAGATTTGTTATTAGCAGTAAGGATGTTAAGCATAAATTTTCACTTCAACTTACCATAGAATTCCTTTGATGAGGATGAAGAAGAAGATGATGATAATGTTGATGATGTAGAGGAGGAATCAGACAAATGATACTACCATTCAATGTGTGACATGTTAATTTGTTACCAATATATATGAGTGCTAAATTACTTTATTCATATTTCAATATATATGATTATTTTTAAATTATGTCATGTGTGAATATTTACAGATGATTGACATAGGGTACTAGACAAGAAGGTAGAGGACAGTGGTTATAGGGACAAGGTTCCCTCTATGATTACCCTAGTAGTAGTTTGCCTGTGATTGCCAGCTAGAGCACCCTAGTTGTCATTCTTCTTGGCTACATTTTCATGCCCACACAACAGCCTACATCTTGCTAGATGGAACCACCTATATAGGCATTGATGAAGACATAGACACAGCAGCAGCAAGACCTGTTGCCAAAGATAACTGGGACACCATCATAGGTGGCATCTCCATCTTTAGGAGTGGCATTTGCCTTTAGATAATCTCTACTCCTTAAGGTACTTGTACTTGGTTCAAGGGAAATCATTATGTTGTACAAGGCGAGGTATGTATTTTTAATTATAAACTTTATTTTTTAATGTTTATTTTTATTCATTAATTAGGCTTTTCCCAACCTATGAGTTAGTAGGCACCATACACCATATTATCATGAGCAAGCATGAGGGTATATGACATACGTGGAAGAGTACTTCAGAGCCTACCTATAGGATGTTATATGTGGAGTTTGGGGTAAAGTTTCAATATTTATAACTTAAATTTCATTTTTTAAGCTATTCTCTTACTATTTGATGTTTTTCTTGTTTTTTTATTACAGAAGTATTGGAAATGGAACCTTTCTTACAAGAATGACATATGGAATAACTTCAACCACAAGGATTTTAATAAAATGAATGATATGATATATGAGGTGTAGAAATGGGAGACCAAGCTAAGATTCACTAAGAGGTTTTTATATCTACAAAGTGGACACTTTACAAAAAGCCAAGGCAAGGAGGATGAAAGGGGCTTTCAAAGGCCATGTCATCAAATGTTATCACATCCTGGCTTTATCACACATTTTAGAGTTCACATGAGGAGTTAAGACTTGGAGGTTCAAGGGTCATTTTCTTAAAAGCTTTATCATCCACTTAAAGGACCAATTGGGCATGATTGGGATAGTCATATGCCAACCTTTTTGGATAGCAACATGGTTGGTCTTTTGGCTCATTTTTGAGCTTGTTTTGGACTATTATTTTGTGTTATTTTGGGGACCACCTTTGAGACCTTTTTGGTATTATTTTGGGGCTGTTTAATACCTTTTATTTTTGTATTTTGGTGGCTGATTTAGTACCAATATTTGGCTAGTTTGTGGGCTGAATGTTAGCTCCATCTTATGGTATTTTGTTGGCTGATGTTTTGGCCTTATTTTGGTCTAAAGTTGTTTATTTGTTTAGCTAGTTTGTATGTTTGTTTGTTAGGCTTGAGTAAGACTTTAATCTAGCCCATTGTTAAGCTTAATTGCTAATAGGGAAAGCATGTTTCCCTCACCATTCTACTTTGGTCAATTTAAAAATTGAAGAGTGTTTCTTCTTATGAGAGTTCCTCTCCTAGGATTCTTGATAGAATTTTAGACTTATCAAAGAGATTGCACTTTGTGGCATCTAAATTCATCATTTACAACTCTCTTTCTTCCTATCTAAAGTGTGGCATGAAGATCCTCTCTTTATTTTCAATTTTTTTGTATTGAATTAAGTTGAATTGGGGAAGGTCCATGGGCATCTCCATAGGAGATCACATTAGTTTGGTATCAGAGCTTCGGCTCTTCTAATTTAGGTGATATTTCTAGACTTTCTTTTTGGTTTTACTGCCATTTTCCTTCACTATCCTTGTTGTGCTACTCTGAATTTTCTTGTACATTTTTGTATTACATGTCTTGATCAATTGTTGCCCAATTGAAATTACAATTTGCTTATTTTTTGCTATCAAATCAGTGTCAATCTACCTACATTGTAGCTTTGATTTTCTTCATTTTCAGTCTTGATTTTGTGCAAAAAAAATTTGTGATCTTTGTGCATGCTAAGTGTTTGATCTTAGCTTTGTGTGTTTTGCCATTTTTCTACTCATTTTTATTTCATTTCTATTTCATTTTCTTTCTTGATCCTTTGAAGGTTCTGTTGAAATTTCTACAAAATTTTCATCTTGTTCTTGGTTGCATTTGTTAGCCTTGCCAGCATATATTCTTCAATTTTGATGTTAAAAATTAATTTTATTTGATGTCACGATCTAACTGTGTGTTTCTAGTGGTTGTTCATTTTGCAGATGCAAGTTGAGCAAAAGAGATTCAAGATATCAAGAGATCCAATAATACTTTTAGTGTTGTAAATGTGGTCTAATCAGTTTTGATCCAAGTAAATTTATAAAATTAGCTAAATTGAGGTAGAAATAAATCAAATGAAATTAGAAGAAAACAAATATTTTCTAACTATAAAACAAATATTTTCTAACTATGTTTTCAAATGGCTTTTCACAAGTTAAATTTTTATAAAAGCTACTTTTAGTGTGTGAATCGATTTATGCTGAAAATCTTGTGAAATGTACTTGAATCAATTCAACAATCGATTCATGAAGAAAAGTTTTTGAAAATGCTTTTACTAAAACATTTGAAATTAGTCTGAATCGATTCATGATCTTTTTACATAAAAGGGTAAATCAATTTATGCATCAATTTAGTCATGAGCTTCTTTATGATCTTCATATGTGAATCAATTCACTAATCAATTAATTAGTTAGTAACTAGTATGAATTAATTCATGAATTGATTCACAGACAGAAAGTTAGTTATTTTTTGAAAGTCGGTTACAACATCTATAAGTACCCTCTCACTCTCATTTCAAAATAATAACTTCATATTAATTCTTCAAAACTTTGAGGGTGAAAACAAAGAGAATTTTTAAGCTTCATCTGATCTAATTCTACCTCTCCAAATAATATTTGATTAACAATCTTGGATTAAGTTTGTGAAGATTACACAGCTAGTTAATTGAGATTACCATCACAAGTGTATTGTATTTGTTACCTACTTCTTGATTTCTTTCGGATTTCTAGGTTGATAAGAATCTAGTTATTTATCTTTTGCAATTTCTAGGTTTATAGGAATTAGAGATACAAAGGAAGAGGTTGTTTTTCCTTTTGTATCTTCTTCAATTGTGAGGTTAATTATAGCCAATTGAAGATTGTAAAGAATTCTTGGAATATCTCTAGGTTATGAGGTTGATCATAGTCTATAGGAGATAGAAGAATTATTGTATCTATAGGTTAGTAAAAGCCCAATCTAAATCTTGTGTAAACTGGTGTGTAGAAGCCCAATTAATTCTTATGGTAGTTAATAAAAGTAGTCATCTAGTTGAGGGTTGATCTAGTGGATATAGACTTAAATTATGGTTTCAATTTAAGTTGAACCACTTTAAAAATTGGTGTTCCTATTTATTCTTTACTATATTTTATGCTTCTACATTTTGCATTCTTTTTATTGCATTTCTAAATTTTGTAATACTAGTCTACTATATTTCTGATCTTAAACAACAATTGATTTAATTTGATCAATCTATAACTGAATTCCTAGTTATATCAATGACTCTAATATTATCTTGATTATCCAATAGAATCTTCTTGAAAAATCTTGTGAAACAAGAATCCAATCTCAAAGTAAAAATAGTATATATTTTACATTTGTAAAAAGGGCAAGATCTTGATATTTTTTGGGACCTATAGTTGATATCAGAGCTTTGGCTCTTGATACTCTTTATTTCTTAAAGAGAATGGATTCCAGCTTTACATTGTTGCCTGAATGTTCACCCTTGAACAACCCACCTAGTTTTAATGGACATCACTATACCTATTAGAAATAGAAAATCAGAGGCTTTATTGAAGCCACTAATATAGACATGTGGGAAATTGTTAAGGAAGGTTATGAACCTCCCAAAACATTGATTAATAGTATTCTACAGCGAAAGCCAAAATCCCTTTGGACTAAAAAGAAAAAGAAGAAACACCTCTTAGCCTCCAAAGTCAAATGGATTATTTCAAATTCACTATCACCTAATGAATATGAATGAATTGTTAACTGTGCTATTGCTGAATAGATTTGGGACACTTTAGAAGTAGCACATGTAGGAACTATATAGGTTAAGCATTTAAAGTGCATGTTTTAGTTTTTGAGTATGAAATGTTTAAGATGGAAGAAGGTGAATCAATTAAAGATCTTATCCAAAGATTGACTGCTATAACTAATCATTTGGTGTTGCTTAGAAGAATCTTTGACAATGTAGATTTAGTGCATAAAATTTTGAGATCTCTTACTAAAGAATGGCAACCAAAGGTGACTACCATTAAGGAATCCCTTAAGATGGGAATGCCAATCATTCAAGAGCTCTATAGGAATCTTGAAAAGAGCATGAGCTAGAACTTAAAAGGTATAGAAAGAATGGTGATGATAGAAAGAAGAGGACATTGGCACTAAAGGTTGCAAAGAAAGCTAAATTTGATAAAAAAAAAAAATCAGACAGTAGTGAAAGTGAAGATGAAGAAGATGATATACTCTTAAGCAAGAAACAGTTAAGATTACTTAAAGAAAAAAGGAATAAACCAAAAAGGAAAATAGATTAACTAAGAAGGAACCAAAATAAAAGTGGATATGAGTCAACCTGTTTTGAATACAAAAAAACTGGACACTTTAAACCAGATTATCCTGTATACTTGAAGAAACAGTTGGAAAAGGAAAGAAAGAAAATGAAGACATCCTATAAGAAAGTCAACCTAGCTATTTGGGATGATGATCAAGCTGATTCTTCAGAAGAAAAAGAAGAAGAAATAAAGGAAGAAGCACTCCTCTACCTTATAGCCAAACTTGATGAAGATAATGAGGTATTTGGTAATGAATGTCTCTTTTACTCTAGAGATGAGCTTAATTCTATTAATGACAATAGTGATGATGATGAAACTAATGATGAGGTTGATGATATGTGTGTTAAACTCTATGATGCATTAGTAAAAACTAAGAAAGACTTGAAGCATGCAAACAAAGAGAAAGAAAGTTTGCTTGAGAAAATTAATCAATTGGAAAAAGAAAACCTTGATTTAAACCTCTTAGCTAAAAAAGTAATGAATGAAAATAAAGTTTGTGATCAATGTGAAATTTAAAAATCTAAGATAGACACATTGACCAAAGCTTTACAAGGATTTACAAATAACAAAATAAGATTAAACTCTCACCACAAGATTAAGAAATGTTTAACCCCTATTTTCAATATATTTTTCATAACTTATCTCTTATGCTTAATTGTTTTGTATCTTGCAAATACTAACTTAGACATTAGAGTTTTCCTTAAGTTTGTTTTGCAGGTACACCATATAAGAATTGAGGTAAAAACTATGTTCAGCTGATTGATGTTAATAAGTATATCAAATGTTAAGAGTTTTGGAATAAAACTACATGAAAACTGATTTCAAGACTCTAAATTGAATCCTGAATCAATTTGATTTTTTCTAGATTTTCTATGAGTTTTTGAATTGATTCGCACATCAATTCATAACTCAAAATTTCACACTTTGAATCGATTCAAGAACTGATTCATCAAGATTTTCAAACTTTTAGCTAGTGTTCCAAAATTTCTAAAACTGTTATTTAAACTACCTAAATCGATTCCAAAATTCATTCAAGACCTAATATATGTAAAAATAAAATGATTCATGCAATAAGTCTAAAATTAAGTAGAATCATTACTATAGAGGGAGATTAGTATCATAATAGTGCTAAGAACTATCCTTTAATCCTTTTACTCCTAGTATATGATTTGTATTTTAAATTCTGTTCTTACACTTTGATAAGGCATTATTGCTTTTTGATGTGGCAAAAGGGAGAGAAATGAGATTTTAGATAAGATCTCAAAGGGAGAATGATGGGATTTTAGATAAGGAAAATAAATAAAGGGATAATGATAATATTTTAAAGGAAGAATATAGACTTAAAGGGGAGTAAATAGAAAGATCCTCAATTAAAAATTTTCATTCTATGCATATTTTGATGCTTATCTAAAATTGTTTGTCACCATCAAATAGAAGGAGATTGTTAGCCTTGCTAGCATATACTCTTTAGTTTTGACATTGAAAAATAATTTTATTTAATGTCACGATCTAACTATGTGTTTCTAGTGGTTGTTCATTTTGCATATGCAAGTTGATCAAATGACATTCAAGATATCAAGCGATCTAACAATCTTTTAGTGTCTTTTTATTGATTTATCTAGGATCTTTTGTAAGTGTGGTCTAATCAGTTTTAATCCAAGTAAATTTCTAAAATTAGCTAAATTGAGGTAGAAATAAATCAAATGAAATGAGACAAAAACTAATATTTTCTAATTATGTTTTCAAATGGCTTTTCACAAGTTGAAATTGTATAAAAACTATTTTTAGGGTGTGAATAGATTCACAAATTGATTCATACTAAAAATCTTATGAAATATACTTGAATCAATTCAACAATGATTTGTGAAGAAAAGGTTTTGAAAATGCTTTTACCAAAGCATTAGAAAATAGTTTGAATCAATTAGGCAATCAATTCATGATCTTTTTACATAATGTTATATGAGGAATTTGGAGCATCCTTAATGGGCTGCCAACCTACTCGAGCACGGTAAGGAGTTCAACTCACAGTTTGCTTAGGGCGCCAAAATCCCAACTCATATTGCTAGTGACCCCATGTACCTGAGCTCACCCATAGCTAGGCAAAACTTAACTTCACTACCCTGAAAATAGCAGCTCCCCCTCCAGATTGAAGGGCCTGGTTTACAAGGCGCGACCAATGACCTAAGAGCCCGTTGAACAGAAGACCAGCACATTATTGCCCAATAAACATGTGGGGCCCACCTACAGGAGGCAATCTACAGTAGCCAAATTACAGGATTTAGTCTATCCGTCCAGTCTTGTGCATTAAATGCCTGATGTAAAAGATTTACTACATGTAAAATTACAATTGTAACCTCTTCTCATCTATAAATACAGGAAGGAGATGAACATTAGGGAGGGAGGCTGGTATACTGAAACTCTATAACAATATTCTCAGATCAATACAATATCGTGGACGTAGGGTCTGGTTCTATCCAGATTTGTTCGAACCATGTTAAAAGTTGTGTGTTTCCTACTGCTCTCCCCTCCTTTGCTTTCTTTGCTCATTTATTGTCTTCGAACTAGGCCACAGTTTGAGATCTTGAAAGAACCCTTCATTAGCTAGAGTTTGGCTTTGAATTAGATTTCATTGTCAATATTTTGGTACTGTCTGTAGGGATCTTATCTGTTTTGGTTTGTTCCTGCTATAATGGCCAAGGGAAAAGCTACTAGAGCTTCAAACGTGCTACTCAACCCTGTAAAAGGACATGTCTCAATGGTAGACTCCTCCACCGCTCCTATCATCAATGCAACCACTGGCTTCCCTAAACCAGTTTTGTTTAACCAACTACCACTGCCAATGACACCAATGGAATACAAGCCTAGCTCCAATGTCAAGAGAAACTTGAAAACATGATGGGAGAACTGACCAAAGTAGTCACGATGTTAGCACAGCGTGTACAGAAGTAGGCCGAAGCCGTGGTGCCTATGAATGTTCACTAGTAGCAGTAAGTTAAACGTCTAGGCAATGCTGAACAAGAGAACTCCTTAGCCCATTACTCACAAGAGCAAACTCTCGATCGTAGCCCTCATGACTGTGAGGACCAAAGAGTCTAGGAACCCTCCAACCACTGATCCAGGGTGTAAGACCCATTGGTCAGAGAGCTATTCCATAAAATAACTTAGTTGGAGGGACATCTTTGAGCTCCGAGTGATCGAGCTCACTAAGAAAGGTCACCGTTCTCCAAGGTGATCAAGACTCTCCTTCTCCCTCTCAAGTTTAAGGTCCCCACAATCCTGTTGTACAATGGGGACTCTGACCCATATGATCATCTAGATGTATTCAATGTTTAGATGGACTTGCAAATGACTGATCCCCTAATCAAGTGCTAAATGTTCCCAGTCACATTGGGAGGTATACCTCGTGCTTAGTTTAGAAGCCTCCCAGCCCACCCAATTGGCAATTGGGAAGACTACCAACAGAAATTCATTGGCTAGTATCGAGCGCTGAAGAGGCAACTTGTGCCCCTTGTCATCTGACCATGATCTTTCAATGCAAGCATGAGTTGCTAAAGGACTACATTGCTTGGTTCAGACTCGAGGCCAATTCAATGGAGAATCCATCTGAAGAAACCATACTGGTGACAATCTTTGTGGGGCTTCACAAAGATGGAAAATTGTACAAGTTACAAGTCCCTGATGAAGGATCTCACCGAGTGCTATGAGCGAGCTGCTAAGCAGATTAAATGGGAAGAGACCTTCGGGTCAAGAAGGTCTGATAAGAAGGATGAGAAGGCTGGCTCTTCTCACAGCAAGAAGAGGGGTGATATGGACCAAGGTGAACACTCTACCAAACAGATTACAAAGAAGTCCAGAGGGCCCAGAGGTGAGTGACATCAGCATTCAGATTGCCACGAGTAGTATAGCATCCTATTAGACTCCCAAGATAGGATTTATGCAGTAGAAAGGGACAAAGAAGACTGTGGAAGGCCCAGACCTTTGAAAACCCCATTTAGGCAAAGGAATAGAGATAAGTTCTGTGCTTATCACAATGAGGCTAGTCATGGCACCTCGAATTGTAGGGCCTTTAGAGATGCAATTGAGGACCTGATCAGAAGGGGTCATTAAGGGAGTACGTGGTGCAACTGCGAGGTAGCAGTCTCAGCTTCCTTAGCATAACAATGGCCAAGAGCCAGGGGACTTGGTCTGAATCATACATTAAAAATATATCTTAAATTCAAGTGTAAATGTAAGTGCCTTCCTCTACTCTTTTTAAAGTTGTTTATCGATTAGCTTGATGTTATTATCTTCATCTCTTCATTCTGCCCTTTACTATCAAGTGTTTGCACTTTTTGTAGCTTGCATACGATCAACTCTTTTGAGTCTTTTGTGTAACTTTGTGCTAATCGTGACCTTTGATCTAGTTGAGGGCCCTCGAAGCTCAGTTCAGAGATGAATTGATGAACATTTTGCTAGTTAAGCTATGGGTTTGCTAACATGAGGAGACACTAAAAACATACTCATTTTACTAGTGCAACAGTGTGCTCGTTGAGGTGTGGAGACGCTAAAAATATACTCATTTTTCCAGAGCAACTGCGTGCTCGCTCAAGCATGGAGACGCTAAAAACACATTCACTTTGCCAGTTGAGCTATGGGCTCACTGAGGTGTGGAGATGCTCAAAACATGCTAATTTTGCCAACATGGCTGCCTGCTTGTTGAGGTGTAGAGGCACTCTTAAAACACTCAATGCTAGTGTGGCTGTGAGCTTGCTGAAGCATAAAGAATTGATGACATGATTATTTGCCTAAGGCAATGAGATCACTCTAGTTCGCAGCTTGCATGCGACCAAATGTTCGTAACTCTTATGCAATTTTCTGATTCCACACAATCCTTTTGCAGATTTGACAATGCTTATGTGTGAAATGCTTTATTTATGACTATTGTGTTCAAGAAGGTTTGGCCAATTGGCTATTTGAACATTTCATCTCAAGCTATAAAAGTTTGCACTGTTACGGCTACAAAAAACTAAAAATAGCATATTGAGATCACAAAAAAGATTGTATTCATTAAAAAACCTCAACAAGGTAAAATTGCATGAGGAAAAGAAAATACAAGTCAAAATGAGCTACAGCTAGTCATTTTTAGAAGGAAGATTGCTGCATGAGAAGAAAGCTCCTACACATCAGAAGGATAGCCACTGATGGGGTGCACCCTAGCTGATTAGAGCTCGCGGACCTACCTGAGCCCCAAAACTTTTCTCCCAGAACGTTCCTCAATAGCAAGCTTTTCCTCAACTTGACCCTCGCCAATGGAAAGGGAACGAGCATTACTGCTCCTTACTTTTTCGGCCAGAGCTCCTTTTTGATTTGCAAAAAGAACAACTCAAGAAATAGTAAGAGCCTAGCCAGTCGAGCACAAAAACCTCACAGCGAAGCCAAGAGGATGTAATCTAAGATCCATATGAGATCCCTCCATGTTACCAAAAAAGTCAAATCTTCTGAGTTCCCTATGCAGCAGGCCATACACACCCCAACAGAGAGCCAGAATGCTAAAAGTAATAGAGGTTTGTCTAGAATCTTCATGGTTTGTTCAGTGAAGAAGCATAAGGGATTTCTTCTCCCTTAAATGGAGTGAAGTCTGGTCTCACCGAAGGGTCCAGATTAATCTCCGCAATGACCATCATTTATTACCTTAGAAAAGATTAAGGTTGACTCACCAATAATCAATAAACACATGCCATAGGAATTATGGTCTAGAATAGATGAAACAACAGTCTCGGAGAAGACTTTGACTAGGTGGCTATCGAAAAGTCTCAACTCCCTGCCCGTGAAGTGTGCTAAGAGTTGGGGGGCTTATGTTATATAAGGAATTCAAAGCATCCTTAATGGGCTGGCAACCTACCCGAGCATGGCAAGGAGTTCAATTCGTAAGTTGCTTAGGGTGCCGAAATCCCAATTTGCGTTGCTAGCAACTCCACCTGCCCGAGCTCGCCCCCAACTAGGCTGAACTTAACTTCGCTACCCTGAAGATAGTAGCTCCCCCTCCAGATCGAAGAACCTAGTTTGTGAGGCACGACCAGTGACCTGAGAGATCGCTAAACAGAAGACCAGCACATGTATTACCCAGTAGACACATGGGGCCCACCTATCGGAGGTAATCTACAATAGCCGAATTATAGGATTTAGTCTATCGTCTAGTCTTGTGCATTAAATGCCTGATGTAAAAGATTTACTGCATGTAAAATTACAATTGTAACCTCCTCTCCTCTATAAATACAAGAAGGACATGAATGTTAGGGAAGGAGGTTGGTATGCTGAAACTCTGTAAAAATATTCTCAGATCAATACACTACCATAGACGTAGGGTTCGATTCTATCCAAATTTGACCGAACCACATTAAAAGTTATGTGTTTCCCACTACTCTTCCTTCCTTCTTTGCTTTCTTTACTCATTTATTGTCTTAGAACTAGGCCACAGTTTGAGATCCCGAAAGAATCCTTTGTTGGCTGGAGTTTGGCTTTAAACCAGATTTCACCGTGAACACATAAAGTGTAAATAGTTTCATGTATTAATTCAGTCATGAACTTTTTCATGATCTTCATAAATGAATTAATTTACGAATCAATTAATTAGTTAGTAACTGCTACGAATTGATTCATAAATACAAAGTTAATTATTTTTTGAAAGTCAATTACAACATCTAAAAATACCCTTTCTCTCACATTTAAAATAATAACTTCATATCAGTTCTCCATAACATTAAGCATGAAAATAGAGAGAATTTTTTTAGCTTCATATGATTTAATTTTACCTCTGCAAATCACATTTGATTAATAATCTTCGATCCAGTCTATGAAGAATGCATAGCTAGTTAATTGAGATTTCCATCTCAATTGTTGGTATTGTATTTCTTACCTACTTCTTGATTTCTAGGTTGATAGGAATTTGGTTATATTTATCTTTGATAGGTTTCAAGTAGCAAGCATAGTGGAATTTTAAAATTTTTGAAACCCAGCCAAGGATCCATGTGAAGAATATAAACCAGTTTGGTCCAAAATGTTACCTTATGCATTGCATTTATTACAGAATGTAGCAACACAGGTCACGACTCCTTATGGTGTTGCAGTTTGATCCTGAAAATAGCAACACATATTGGTGAATCCTCCTCTTCTATGATGCTGCGGTCTGATGCAAGGATTGCAGGCTGATCCAAAACAAGAACAGAAGGCTACGGTTGATGTGAAATCATGAACATAGAATAGCAGATCCGTGTCTCTATGGTATCCACATGCAAACAAAATAAAACTTCATTTATACGAATGGAATTGCCTCACAAAACATGCCTCTGCTAGGAAATGCTCCTCTCTAATTTTAGGATCTCTCAATGGTTTCTAAACGCAGAGAAAACTCTTTCACTTTTATTAGATTTGGCTGCCTCCTTTTTTTGTATGCTATTATGACACCTCACTAATCTACTTTTGTTATCTTTATAAGTCTAGGATTTTAGTGAGGAAAGACCTAGGTCTAGTCTAACTGAAAGTCCTAGTCCTAGCCTAACTGAGAGTTCTAGTCCAATAGAAAGTGTGAAAGGCTTTTGGGCTTAAGTTATTAAATTAGTCTAACTAACTTTAATAATTAAGCCCAATGTGATATAGCATTCATAAAGCCCAATATAATAAAATCTAATATTATATTATAATGGGCCATATTCAAAGGATCTCTTAATCCAATTAAGAATCCCTTTTATATTACATTAATTCTAATTTTGTCTCACTCTTTGGTGCAACCTTGTAGGTTCCTATTACATTGGCAATGATACCAAAAAGAATCTATTTCTAGCATCATAGATAGTGAGTGGTATCTAGCAATATATCACTACCACCTAAGTAATAAGAATATCGGTGATTCAACATACCTAAATAGTGACCAATAACCCATGTATCTTAGTCCCTTTTG
>JANHAO010005944.1:0-21986 GCA_026873985.1 Saraca asoca | reverse complement strand
TTATTATCAAATCAATATAGAATGTACAGTCATAGATACAATAGAGCTCAATCACATTGGCCCTAGGGCACTTATCAGACTAACATATTTCCATGGCAATGTATTTATAAATACATATATACATATATATTCGTTTAAATATGATTTTAAATGGGATTTTTGGGTATTCATGGGATTATTTACTCACTGAATTTTTATGAAACTCACTTTACTCTTTTCCTATTTTTCAGAGCCCCAAGATCCTCGTAGCGTTCTTTGACCTCACCTGGATTCAAGATCTACTCTTTGAGTGAGTAGGTCACTTCTGCGGAGATTATAGGTATAAAACGGTGGTGATGGTGGCAGTTGGTAGGGATGCATTGTACATTTGTATATTGTTTGGATGCCCAGTAAGACACGGATGGTTTAACCTGGGCCACTATTTTATTTATGTTTTGTGTTATACAGGATACATTGGGCATGTAGCCCTTTCTGTGTGCATATAGGCCTTGTGCCCAGATGTAGGAAAAACAGGAAAAATTCTGTCAAATTTTTTATAAAATTATTTGTAAATGTTAAAACATGCATTTAATAAATTATGAATATTTGATACATTTTACGTTGTCAAGCTTGTAGGAGGTTTCCTATCGGTGACCTCCTACACCGATCATGGTCCATAGGTTAGGGCGTGACACTCAAACAGGTCCAGCCAGGGAAATACTTCGGGTTGCTTCTCTTGCAACCTGGAGATAAAGGAGTTGTTTAAGAGGCTAAAGCAACTGAAGGAACACTCTCGAGCTTAAGATGATCAAGCTCACGATGAGGGTAGCTCGTCATTCTCCAAAAAGATTGAAACACAGCCCTTCCTTCTCAAGCTCAAAGTCCCTACAATTCCACCATATGATGGGGATAGCAACCCTTATGACCACCTAAATGCATTCAGTATCTAGATGGACCTCCAAACAACCGATCCTCTGGTTAAATGTGGTGTCTTCTCGGTTGCACTGGTAAGCCAACCTCAAGCATGGTTCAAAAATATCTCGACTCACAGCATTGGTAATTAGGAAGAGTGCCAGAGGAAGTTCATCAGTCAGTACAAGGCATTGAAAAAGCAGCTTGTGCCACCTTGCCACATCACAACAATCTTCCAATGAAGAGATGAGTCACTAAAAGACTACAACACCTAGTTTAGGTGCGAGATTAATAATGTGGATAATCCCTTAGATGAATGCATTCTAATAGCCATCTCTGCAGAACTTCACAAAGACGAAAAGTTATACAAGAACATTTACAAGTCTCTGGTGAGCGACCTGAGCAAATTTTATGAACGAGCTGCCAAACAAATTAGGTGGGAGGGGACCTTCAATTCGAAGAAGTCCAAGGTGAGCAGCTCAAATCAAAATAGGAAGAGGAGCAGTCATAGAGATGGGAAGGACGGCTCTAATTTCTAGCTCACTAAGAGGACCAAAGATA
This sequence comes from Saraca asoca, assembly GCA_026873985.1. Taxonomy (NCBI): domain Eukaryota; kingdom Viridiplantae; phylum Streptophyta; class Magnoliopsida; order Fabales; family Fabaceae; genus Saraca; species Saraca asoca. The sequence goes on along the minus strand of JANHAO010005944.1, from coordinate 20,534 downwards.
AGCGACCTCAACACCCAAGCTACCATGATCACTATAGCGTCCTATCGAATACTTCGGATAGAATATTTGCAACAAAAAAGGGTAGAGAAGACTTCGGGATTCCCAACCCCTTAAGGACTCCTTGTGTGAATAGAAATACGAACAAATTTTGCACCTATCACAACGAAGTCAAACACAACACTTTAGATTATCGAGCCTTCAAAGATGTGATTGAAGACTTAATTAAGAGGGGTTGCTTAAAGCATTACGTGGTGCGACCTGCAGGACATCAGCCTTCTTAGCCTCAATAGAATCCTGAATAAGGGCAGACGGTTGTAGTGAGAACTATATTTTGATATTGTAATAAAGCATGTAAAAGTAGCCCAATTTTCATGTATAATAGTCTTTGAGAAAATTTTCACCGAAATGAAAATTTGGTAGTGAGCTCCCGAAGAAGCGAGCTCCCTCATCCTAACTTGTGACTGTATCCTTTAAGTTTCAGGTTAAATGGTATCGTGCTAATGCGATCTACTCTTTGACACCACATTAGTATGAGCAACTTAACATTATCGCATTAGAATAACATACTTCCTGGCACAGTCCGAATACGATCTAGCATGCATATGACTAACTTTTTGAGGCATCATATGCACACGATCTCATCATGCATACGACTAACTGTCTTAGGCACCATATGCATGCAACCTTTAACTCATGCATATGACAAACTTTCTGAGGCATCATATATATGTGATATCATGTCTAGCATGCACATGGCCAACTTTTTCAGGCACCATGTGCATGTGACCTCCTATTGGTCATGCATACAACCTACTTTCTTAGGCACTGTATACATGCATCGTCTGCATATGACTAACATCCTCAAGCACCGTATGCATGTGATTGATCTTAACATGCATATGACCAGCTTTCTCAAGCACCATATACATACAATTTCCAGCTTGTACATGCATACGACTAACTTCCTTAGGCACCGTATACATGTAACTTATTGCTCGCAGCTCTCATGTGACTTATTACTAGGTGTAGCTCTCATGTGACCTACTTATACACTACTCATCACTGTGATGCTCTGATGCTCAAATTCATTACTCATCAAGAAGCATGACTGATTGATTACCTAAACATCTCATTTTACTATGATTTGCAGAAATTTATGTTATCATCTATTATACGCAGCATATCCAATGCAACATTCAAGAATCATGAAGAAAAGTCCATTCATTAAAAGCCTCACTTAACGAAGTAAATTTATATCAGAAGATTCAAAATACAAATTAATGCAAGCCCATGGCTATTATATTCTAGAAAGAAAGCTAGCTTCTCAAAGATGAACTCCAACCAGCAGAAGGACTGACGAGCATGCTTGCTTCTCAATCTTCTTCTTGTCATCCTCCTTGGCTAAAAGCTCTTTCCAGTCTCTGCCCAATACTGAAAATTCAAAAGAAGCAAATAGACGTGGCTGGAAAGGCTGAACCCCACGACATAATCATAAGGAAATAGTCCAAGATCTGTGTAAGATCTCCCAAAGTCCTCAAAGAAGAATTATCCATAGGGACTTCCTGCACGACAGGCTACATATGCTTTATTGAAAAACAGACCGTTAGAAACATAGGGGGCTTAGCTAAGGCACCCATCAGACCACTCAATGAAGAAGGAGGAATTTTCCATGTCTTACATAGACCAGCCTGGTCTTGTCAAAGAGTCTAGAAGAAATTCAATTGCTCTTAATTAAATGGCTTGAAAGAAAATGAGGCTAACACACCCATAGCTATGAGACACATACAATAGGAAGTATGGCCTGGGATAGATGAAACAACAGGCTGATCATAAAAAGTTTGACTAGACAACAATCCATAAATAAGGCCTTTGCCAGCAAACTGCAACTCCCAACCCACGAAGCGAGCTAAGAGTTGGGGGCTAATGTTATGGGCATTTTCTGATACTATGCAAAATGGGCTGACAAAGACCTAGCAGCAGATAAGTCTAAATGAAAAAAGAGCCCAGACCATTCAAGAGCTAAAATCGCTTAAGAGCACCAAATCGTCAGCTACAAACTTAGAGCATAGAATAAGCAGAAGCTCAACTTGCTAAGGAATAAGCCCCGGCTCACATAGCTAACAATTCGCCTTACGTGAGCTCGCGAGCTCGATCTCGCTGAACAAAGACCAGTAGCAACCTCAGATCAGGAATCCCAGCTTGCGAGATGCGGCATCTTGCCCAGCCAGAAGCTCGCCAAAGGGTGAACCTGAAGCAGGCCCCCTCTCAAACTCAATTTATAGGGCCAATCTACAAGAAGCAACTAGTAAAGGCCCACTCACAGAAAGTAATATGCAGAAGCTGATTTGCAGGAGTTTAAGTTGTCATATACATTTATTATTTGATGTAATAGAAATACAACTTGTGTAATTACATTTGTAACCTCCCAACATCTATAGATACAAGGAAAGAGATCATTATAAGGAGAGCGAGAGAATACATACTGAAACTTTGTAGAAATTTTATCAGATAAATAAAATAATACTATGGACGTAAGAATTAGTGCTGTCTGATTTTGGCTGAACCACGTTAAAAGTCTTCTAATGTTGATCTGGTTCTTCCTCCTCCTTCTCCCTGCTTTTGCTGATTTTCCTACTTCTCTTAACCAGAATACAACTTTGGGATACAAGGACTACACCTGTTGACTGGGATTTGAGATTTATCAAATTTTACTGTTAATACCTATGTTGCACGGACACCGACACGCGAACACGGGGACACGCAGACACGAACATGGGGACACGATATTTTCAGAAATGTCGATGCTATTTTTACATGGTAAATGAAGTGTCCGTGTCGATAAGTGTCGAAAACGGGAACGTTTCCGACACGCAGATACGACTGTTATATGAAGTGTCGGTGCATCGAAGGTCAATACAATAGTAAAATGAAAAATTATTGGTGGGGTTGAAATACAATTTATTAAAGATTTTTATAAAAATCTCTTAATTTTGGAGGATTAAATATGAATTTTTTTAATAAAATAGAAAAAATGTAAAAAAAAAATTATAATTTTTCGAACTTAAAAGGTGGCTAAAGCCATCCCGAAACAAAACATAACTTTGCTCTTATGGGTATGCGTTTAAACTTTTAACTTTGGTATTTAAATGTTTTGAGCGTGCTTGTTTCCACTCCTTGCCTTTTAACAATAGCAAACTATTGGCTGCTTTGTAACTGCTTTGGCATTATGCAAACTAATCCAAATTATCATCCACCAATGTAAGTTAGTTCAAGCCAATGGCTCAAAGGCGTTACAGCTGGGGCTCCCACTTTAACTAAAGCATTTGGCTTTTCCTTTCTTTTCTTTCTGCTTGTCAAATAAAAATTAAGAGCGTCCAACGGTATTACTCGCATTTGGAATATCATTCAAATAAGCTGCATATCCAGTGGGAATTTTTCGTCTTATTGACTCCAAGTTACATTAGGTTTCTTCATCATCCCATTTTCAATATCTGAAAAGAATTCCTTCCCAAGGTAATTGCAAAAGACCCATGGCTAAATGTTTCAGCTTCACTGCTTCACGGGACCGTTGCTACCGCTACTCCTTCTCCAACGCCGGCCTCAAATCAGCGACCACGGATCTTGGCGATGGCACCATCATGCATTGCTGGGTCCCCAAAACCCGCAGGGAATCCAAGCCTACTCTGGTTCTCATCCACGGGATCGGAGCTAACGCAATGTGGCAGTGGAACGACTTCGTTTCTCCGCTCACCAACCGCTTCAACGTCTATGTCCCGGACTTGCTTTTCTTCGGCGACTCCTACACGACCCGACCCGAAAGGTCCGAAGCATTCCAGGCCAAGTGCGTGATGGGTCTAATGGAGGCTCACGGGGTACGTAAAATGAACGCGGTGGGTATAAGCTATGGTGGGTTTGTGGCGTACAGTATGGCGGCTCAGCTTCCGGAAAGATTGGAAAAGGTGGTGCTTTGTTGTGCTGGAGTGTGCTTGGAAGAGAAGGACATGGATGAAGGGATGTTTAAGGTGAAAACTGTTGACGAGGCTGTGAGTATTTTGCTGCCGCAGACACCTGAAAAGATGAAGCAGTTGTTGCAGCTTACGTTCGTAAAGCCTGCGAAAGTCCTTCCCACTTGTTTTCTCAATGATTTTGTTGATGTAAGTAGTTTCCGTCATAAATCTTGGATTTTTATTCTACTTCAAATTTGAATTGACAATTGGCAACATCTACAAGCTTTATTAGGGCAACTCTCTGTATTTTGATCAAGCACCTTATTACGTGTATTATCCACTTCATCTGTAACATTTGAATTGGATAAGGTTGGCCTTTTCTCCCATTGTGTTTTCAACTAATTGCTTGTACGTTGTCTACACTCTATGATTTGAATATCACATACATGAGCAGGTGATGTGTACTGAAAACCACCAACAGAGGAAAGAACTAATCCAAACGTTACACAAGGACAGAAAACTGTCTAATCTTCCTAGGATAAATCAGGTTAATTAATTTCCTTTTAACTTGATAATGACTGTATTTCTTGAGTTGCTTTAAACTTTTCAGTCTTGTTCAGGCTTAACTTTTCCCTGATGCAGCCTGCACTAATAATCTGGGGAGAACATGACCAGGTATTCCCACTGGAATTGGCCCATAGACTGCAACGGTAATTGACTTATTTTATGTTCTCTAACTTTGCTTAGTGGAATGACGTTCATGCAGATATCAGCATCATGGGAATATGAACATAAATTAGAATTACCTTTTGATCTCACATGCTCGTCTTAACATGAAATTCCGACTTCTTTTTACTGCCATCCAGGCACGTGGGGCAGAAGGCACAACTAGTGGTTATTAAGAATGCGGGGCATGCACTCAATGTAGAGAAGCCCAAGAAGCTCTACAAGAATTTAAAATCCTTCCTTATTGATCCATGTTCTCTATCTAAGCAAGAAAACCACAGCAATGGTAGCAAGGTGGATTAGAATGGTTGAACACGAAATTGGAAGAAATCGGCATTATTGATATACTTTTGTGTCACCTGGTAGTATATTTTGGCATGGGCTGGAAGACGTGTAATATGTAGCAGTATCTTCTACTCTGCGGCTCTCAACAGGGAAAAAGCAGAGGAAGAGGAAGAAGAGAAACGTCAGCTATTCAGCTAATGACTATAGGGGGAAAGAAATTTGCAGTCTCTTTCCATTATATTTATATAATTCTCGTCCTAGAATTATATGATGTCAAGGATGGTAGTCAGTTGCTATTACCATTTACCAGGAATGTATCCTAGAAATCTTTCACTTGGACCAAGAGAACAGAGCTACGGGGCCAACTTCTTTGTGTGAAAATTTTTCACTACTTTTAGAGTATGCAGAGTTTGCTCATATTCCTGGCTCCTGCTGAAATGTATAACTTTAATTTGATTACTTACCTTTGAAAGTGGCTATGCCAGATGATAGCTGCTCATTGGCCAGAGAAAATGGCCAAGCGAGCAAGACCTGTTTGCCTTTGTAGTTTGTACTTAGATTATATATTCAAACCACAGCAACAAAAGGCGTAACGAGTTTCGAGGTGATAGACAAAAACTCTTTCCGACCTGCCGGATTCGAACCAGCGACCTAAGGATATCAGCCAGGAAGACTCCACTACAGTCCTCCGCTCTACCAACTGAGCTAAGGTCGGTTGTTGTTAACCAAATGCTCAACTCAATCTAATATATATCAGAGCTTATTATTTTCTACCGTATATCAAATTGGTGCAATTGGTGCAAATCCAATCACCTCAATTTGCAATTTCAAATGCGGTATGTAATATGGACACATTCTGCGCATATATGCATATGTTCAAAATGGCCAGATTCCACCTCCCTCTGACGCAACATGGGGGGTGGAAGTTAAGTGACAAGCGCAATCCAACGACGTGCGTATGTTAATTTATAAAAGTAACGTAATAATTAATTTGAGTGTGTTTTCAGAATGATTATGGGTGCGTTTGGGAGAGCTTATCTACAGCTTATATTTGAGCTTATCTTATAATATAAATAATTTAGATAAAAAATTTAGATGTTTGTTTAAACTTATGAAAATAACTTATGACCCTTCAATAAACCCATTTGAGCTTATTTCAATAAACTTTATGGAGGAGCTTATCAAAAAGAATTTATTGAAACTTATAGACATAAGTACTTAATTAAGCTGTTTTCCCAAACGGGCCCTATATCATATTGAGTCATGACAGAATTTATATTTTAATAGAAATTTAAAATTTTGTAGAGATTGAATTGAAAATTGAAAAATATAGAAAAATAAACATTAAGGACAAAATAAATAAATTGAGGAAGACTTGAGTTGGAAAAAATATAAAAGAAAAGCAAAGGAGAATAATAAATAAGCAAATTAGATTTATTTGAGAAAATTATCTTGAATTGCATTTAGCTTTTGATGAGAATAAATAGTTTTAACAATTGGAATTTTTAGTAGTATTGTAGGTATTTTTGGAACCATACAAATGAGCTGATAAAATCTTAATGGATAAGTTCAACTGAAAAGGGTCCAACTCAATCAGGATTGAGGTCGCTGGATCAAGGCATCAAGTCGTTAGACACGAACTCAGGTCATTGGTCAACAAGGGTCAAAGCTGCAATCTCAGATCGTTGGGGACAAGGCCTAGCCCGTAATTCGAAGCATACTTTCTCAACGATCGATCCAAGGAGATCTGTTCAGTTTTCTATTTTAATGAGAATCTGTTATTATCTGTTATATAATCTTAATCAATTCATGATCCTTATCTGTAATTAATTTATATTTAAACTGTAACGCTCTAACCACTATAAATAGGGGTTAAAATCATTATACAAAAAATCAATAGATACAAATACTCAGCAAAAAGACTAGAAAAAAAATAACCATAAACTTAAGTATTGCACTCGATCGAATCATGTTAAAAACTTCTGGTATTTCCTTATTCTTCCTCTCTCTCTCTCTCTCTCTCTCTCTCTTTACATTCAATTTGCAGTTTGGGGTTTCTGAAATTTTTGGTTGATCGAATTCACACGTCAACATTTTAGCACTAGAATGAGGGTCCTAAACTGTATTCTCCTTGATTTTCCATCCAATTACGATGGTTAGAGAAAGAACCATCAGGAGTTTAGACGCTACAGCTAACCAACCTAATGGTCATGTGGAACTGTAATGGGATGTGTTATTAGTTAGAGGCCTGGTTCTTCTTGTGACAGGCACTTCCACCGTCCCCATGCCCATTGCTAGCCTACTACCACTCTTGGGACTGATGGAATGCAAATGTGGCATCAGCATCATGAAGTGCTTGAGAACATGGTGAGAAAGCTGGCTAAAGTGGTTAAGGCATTGATCGATGGACAAGCCCAAGGTGCACAAAAGTAGGTTAGGGCACTGCATAGAGAGAAACACACCAGTAACCACAGTGAAGAGCTCAGAAGGAGAAGCAGAAGAACTTCAGTGCACTCATTCAATTCACTCTTCCAACTTACGACCAAGTACGGAGTTCTGCCTAGCTCGCAAGGATGATAATGAAGATAATTAGTGACATGGGGGTTCACTTCAAGTTAAAGGCTTGAACAGGACTAGTCAAGGATACATTTCAGATTAATACTCGTCAGGCTATGAGCACAAGAGAAGGTATAGAACCTCAGATTGCCACTCTCACGACCAATGAAGTAAAAGGAGCCAGTGATTCCAACCGTCAATTTGAGGTGCAGGACTAGATAGTAGAAAAGTTGTTTCAGAGGGTATAACAATTAGAATAATGCCCTCGGGCTCAAGACTGTCGTGATCACTATGAGGGGAAGACACCATTTACCAGAGAAATTGAGACAAAGCCTCTCTCTCACAAGTTCAAGATTCCCACTATCCTATAATACAATGGGGATAGTGACCCATATGACCACCTAGATGCATTCAATGTACAAATGGATCTTCAAACAACCAATCCTTTAGTCAAGTGTCGTATCTTCCTAGCTACTCTTACTAGATATACCTTGAACATGGCTCAAGAATCTCAAAGTTCGCACTATTGACAATTGGGAATAATGCCAAAAGAAATTCATCAACCAGTATAAAGCATTAAAAAGGTAGCTTGCACCGTCTTGCCACCTTGCAACGGTCTTTCAATGGAAGAATGAATCACTAAAAGACTACATCACCTAGTTTAGGCATGAGGTTAGCAATGTAGAGAATCCCTCAGATGAGAGTATCCTGACAGCGATCTCAGCGGGACTTCACAAGGATGGAAAGTTGTATAAGAGCATATACAAATCTCTAGTGAAGGACCTGGGTGAGTTTTATGAACGTGCTGCCAAGGAGATCAGGTGCGAAGAGACCTTTGGCCATAAGTTCGATTAGAAGGACGAGACAAGCAACTCTAATCGGAATAAAAAAAGGGGTAATGATGAGAATGGCAAAGGGAGTCAAAAGTATGGCTCTAACAACCAGGTTGCAAAAAAGGCCAAGGATGAGTGACCTTAGCGTCAAGGTCATTATGATAGCTATAGAGTCCTATCAGATACTCAGGATATGATATTTACAATGGAGAAGGATAGAGAGGACTTAGGGAAACCTAATCCTATAAGGACTCCTAATTGGCTAAAAAACAAAGACAAGTTTTGTGCCTACCATGATAAAATCAAGCATAATACTTCGAATTGTTGAGCACTCAAAGACGCAATTGAGGATCTAATCAAGAGAGGCTGCTTAAAAGACTATGTGGTGCGACTTATGGGATAGTAACCTCAGCATCCCCAACAACTAGTGCAGTAACACCCCCAGCGGGTTCCTAATCAAGAGGTATCAGCAATGAGAACCATATTCATGATTTTGTAATGTTATTCAGATATTTTAGATATTGATGAAAGTACCTAAATTTGTCCTTAAATTTTTATGTCTATGTCTACTAAGTGTTGAATAAATTTTCAGCAAAGTATTATACAAGAAGCGAGCTATTCTCAGTGTTGACAAAGTTGACTCATGCTAGTTGAAGTACATCTCTGCGACCTATTAGGCACTCAACTCATGCTAGCTAAGGCATATCCATGCGACCTCTCTAGGCACTCGACTTGTGCTAGCTAAGTCGCATTCATGTGACCTACCTAAGCACTCGACTCATGCTAACTAAGGCATATTCATGCAACTTACCTGGGCACCCAACTCGTGCTAGCCGAGATGCATCCATGCTACCTGGGCACTCAACTCGTGCTAGCTGAAGCACATCTGTGCGACCCACCTTGCCATTCAAATCATACTAACTGAGGCACATCCGTGTGACTTATTGGGCATTTGACTCGTACTAACTGAGGTGCATTCATGAGACCTACTGGCACTTGACATATTTACAAAGTCATAGTTTGCTAGCTGAGGTCCATTCATGTTAACCTATGTGTTATCATTTGCGACCTACTAGGCATTCAACCTAACTAATGCTTATTAAAGCCATGGTTTGCTAGCTGAGGTATCAATTATGACCTACTAAGCATTTCAACTATGGAAACTTGGAAGAATACAATAGGAACATTATAAAAAGTTCATTAAAGACCTCCTTCAACAAGGTGAATTTACATATAAAAGTTCAAAGTTAAATTCAAAATTAGCTTGCTATAGTCATGGTTTAGGGGGAAGTTTGGCCTTTAGAAGTTGTGCTCTAATGGGCTAGAGGGTCCACATATGGGGCGAATAGGTTGTCCATCATTTGATCATCAATGGTCTCCACGACTCATGAACTGCTCTCTTTTTGAATTACGCCCTGAGCAGGAGAAACTCCACCTATGGACTGCACACCCTTATTAGGAGAAGCTACCTTCGCGGCTTCCTCGAAGCCCTCAATGGCTTTATGAACATCCCTGCCAAAAAAGGAGAAGTCCATCTCTGGGTGCTCCTAACACAAGGTGTACAAGAAGCCCATAGTAGTATCTTCTTCTACTTTCACAACCAGCGCAGCGGTCTCCATCTTAGCTCAAGCAATCTCCTCTTTTACTAAAGCAACCTTGTTCATGGCCACTTCATTCTCCTTCTTAGCAACCTCAGCTCGTTGCACTACCACGTCCAGCTTGTTCTTTGCTCTTGATAACTCATCAACTACCTTATTGATATTTGAGGTAAGATTGGACGTGATGGCTTCATGATTTGCCATCTCACAAGATAGATCTTCCTTAGTTTCCTTCTTAGCAATCTTGGTGTCTCTCAATGGAGTCTCAAGTACTTGTATTTTGTTCCTCAACTCCAATGCCTTAGTGGTTATAATGACCAAGTTACCCTCAAGCTTCTTCTTATCCTCTTCCTAAGCTAAGAGCTCGTCCCCCAACTTTATTACCTTCAGTGTGCTTTGTGAAATCAAATAGTTAAGTTAGCTTATAAAAAGGCAAAATAATTGAAGTGAAAGGAATTAACATACCAGCATACCATGACAAGTTATGTAGCCTATCAAACCCTCACTGACCATCTCCAACTCCAATGCCTTGGTATGAGTCCCTAGGATCAGGTCCATATTCTCCTAGAGGAAGTCGTAATACTCCCCTGCCTTTAGGGCAAGGCCGTTAGGTCGCTCTTTGGTCCCGACCTCAGGTGCCACTTGTTTTGTAGTGGCAGTAACTTTTTCTGTAGTGGCAGCAACTTTCTTCCCCTTGTCCACTCTTTGCTTCTTGGCAGGGGGCTCATATGGGAATGGGACCTCGACCACCTTGACCATCTCAGGCTGTGAGGTGGGAACCAACACCTATGAGGTCGCTATTGCTATGGCCAAAAAAGATTGACTTGTAGCAGCAGGGGTGTAGCAGCAGCAGGAGCCAATAAGGTTATGGTAATAGTGGGGTCAATAGACTGAGTAGGGGTTGGTGGCATGCGAAGGTTCAACCTCACCATGTCTTCGTATTCTTGGAAGTTTACTGGGTCGACCTTCATAATTCGACGAGCACAGATGTCTCTGGTGAGCTCGATGTTTAAAGCCGTAGCAAGCTTGTGAGAACGCAGGATGTCTTTATCAAATTTGAGGTCATTTTTTAGGTTGTCCATGGTAGCAAATTGACCTAGCACTTCAACCTCCTTAGCCCCTAATATCGATTTCTCCTTACCAGTTCCGTCTACAAAATGAAACAGAATATCAAACTAAAAATGAAATAAGTATATGAATTCATGCTAGCTCGTACATCTTCAGCTCACTTACCAAGGGTAAGAACAAAACCAAAATTATGAAGATGATGCAGAAATGGGCAAGAAGCATAAAACCAGTGGGTTTTATAGTTCCCCACATTAAACTTGCCTTTAGCATCACCTTGCAGCAAAATTCTCTTGTGCTCAGTCTGCCGAGTTGTAAGATAATAAATCCCATCTTGTTGACTCATGCCTTTAATACTATAAAGATAGCAAAGAACCTTTACCAAAGAAGGAGGAAGGTTATTCCTAAGGTAAAGAAGTGCAAGGAAGGTGAGCTAGGAATAAGAATTTGGGGTGAGCTGGAAAGGACAAAGCTTTAGTTTATTTAACAAATCAACGATGTAAGGATGGATTGAGAACCTAATCCCAACATTAAGGTGATAGGTGCAAATCCTAAAGGAGGATAAGCTATGTGGTTATTAGGGGAAGGTGCTATAATGTGGCAGCCTTTAGGGATGAGATATATCTGAACTATGCTCCTAAGCTCATCAAGATTGATGGTCGAAACATGGTGATTAAACACCATGTGAGCTAAAGACCTCTAACTCCTAGTGACTTGTTGGCCCTCAGTGGGGTCAGAACAGGTAGTGATCTTAGTGACCTCGCCATTCCCAGAGGCTGCTTCATCTATGAAACGCACCAGCTTCTCACTTCAGGCTAGAGAATTAGACTCATCAGCACTTCTTACTTGGTGGCCACAACATCTATAAGTTGCAAACATCTATACAGAAGAAGTAATAGTCAAGTCATTGCAAGCATACCATACCTAAAAGCTCAAGCTTCATCTACTAGACATGGAATTTCCTATGCAGCAATTCATACACGCCTCATACCACCACACTTAAGACCCAGACCATAAAGAACATGGGAGGCTTGACCAATGAGCCCATCAAGTCGCTAAACCTGGGAAATAGATAAGAGGCTAAATCCAACAATAGATAGCCCTAAACTACTGGCATCTTATCAAGCTGATCGTACACCAATAATAAAAGGCATGCAAATAAGCATACAACAGAACTAACTAGCATGCAAAATTTCCTAGCAACTAACAACACACACCATCGGACCCTCCAAGCAACAAGATATCAAAAATCGACAAGCAAGGAGTTCATGAAAAAGTAGAAGCTTAAGTCTAAGAAAACTTACTGTATCAATAGAATGAGATGAGTTCTGAGAAGAAAAAGAAGAGCAAAATCGATCTTCGACAACCTGAATCCAAAGATTGTTGTTGTAAACTTGGTAAAGCAGAAAAAACGAGGAACAGTGGCGACTGTTTGTGAGCTTGAGAAACAAGCAAGAAGCAAAAGCACTGGTTTTCAAAGGAAGAAAGATTTTCCTCACCTTATATAGGTCGATCAACCTCGCCGTTAGATCCGGAGACTAATCAACTACCCTCAATCTAACGGTCTAGCAGATAGCAAGGCTTTGTCATTGCCACACTGGCGACTATGGGAAAATGTGCATATTAAATGTGATAATGATGACTTGGTTTAGTGCAGATGAAACGATGGGACAAAAGTCTAAACGACGGCATGGTAGATGTTAGCTACAAGCTTTTAATAGCAAATTATAGCTCATAGTCCACAGATCGCACTGAGAGTTGTGGAGTTAATATTGTAGATATTTTTGAAACCATATAAATTGATTGATAAAATATCAGTGGACAAGTCCAGCTGATAAGGGCCCAACTCAACCAAGATTGAGGTCGCTAGACCAAGGCATGAGGTTGCTAGATGCGAACTTAGGTCGTTAGTCAACAAAGGTTAAAGCAGTAATCTCAAGTCGTTGAGGATAAGGCCTTGCCCACAGCTTGAAGTATACTTTCTCAACGATCAATTCAGGGAGATCTGTTCAATTTCCTTTTTTAATGGGAATCCGTTATTATCCGTTATGTAATCCTAATCAATTCATGATCCTTATCTGTATTAATTTACATTCAAACTGTAACACCTCAACCACTATAAATAATGGTTAAAATCACTAAACAATATGCAAAAGAAAGAATCAACAAATACAAATACTCAACAAAAAGATTGAGAAGTAAAATAATCATGGACATAAAGCATTGTACTCAATCGAACCACATTAAAAACTTTTGATATCTCTATATTTTTCCACTCTCTCTCTTTATATTCAATCTGTAGTTTGAGATTTTTAGACTTTTTGATTGACTGAATTCACACGTCAACAAGTAGTATATTAGTATTTGTTTTAGACATTTCTCTTTTCGTGAAAAAAAAAAAAGAAAAAAAAGATCCTGGGAACAAATGAAATTGTTCCAAAATTTTGCCATCATCTTTAGCAAGAATATGCGGCCCCTGCTGGCCAAAAAAGAATACGGCCCAAACCTGTCTAAAAATCCAACGGATGAAAAACTATCTAAGGCAGAGGCGATTAGTGATCTAGAAGCAGCTAATTACGGCTCCGTTTAACCCAAACGTTGAGGTTGGAAATCAAAACTCGACTTCCAACTGCCTTTGTTCCGACGCTCTCTTCTGCGATTTTCTGTTTCTGTTTTCCTCTCTCTCCTCCTCTCTCTTCTACCAGAGAAGGGAAACTCGAGAACCGGCAGGTTTGTCTTTCTCTTCAATGCTTGTTTTTTTCAACAACGCAATGATATTTGGATTTTTTTTTTCAAACTCTTGGTAGTTTGGATTGGAGAAATATCTTGCTGTATGATTGCTTTGTAATTGTATTTCAAAGTTATAGTTTATACTTTATATACTATTTTCCTCGTTTCTTTGGTTTCTAGTGTTCGAAATTGTAGCTGGCTAGTGATTCATTTTTGGTTCTGTTAGCAATTCCTGAGTACTTTTTTATTTCTTCCTTCTGAGAGCTTTGCTTGTTTCTACTGTACTCACAGAACTCTTAACTTTTATCTTTTTTCTCCTCAACATGTGAGCTTTATGTATTTTCTTTCATTAGTTGTTTACACAGTGTCTTACAATGTGTGGCAAATTAATTAGAGTCCGTAAGTTTTGCAGCTTGCAGGAGTCCATCCAAAACTTTTACATTGATTAGCATATTCTCTTGTTGAAGATATATAGATGGCCATTACGCCTTTTGGTAGCACCTCCATTACCCAATGGGGAATTCGTCCTCAGTTTTTTCAGAGATCCTATATGTCAGGGAAAATTGGATCATTCAGCTACAGGTGAGTCATGTTAAATGGTTATTTTGTAGAAAGAACAATTGGATGTGGTTGGGTGTCATTAGGTACAGAGTGCTGTTGACATAATTCTGGGATGTACTGCTATCTGTAAAATAAGTCTGTATCCCTTTCATTACTTGAGGCGGATATGCTTATAGTAACCAAGGAAAACAACAAAATTGATCTCAAATTGTTTTCTCTAACTTATGAGCAAGAGGGATATAACCATAAACTGAATTGAATCTGTGGTTTTCTTGCACTAGTTGTCAGCAATAGTATTTATCATAGTATACGGATTCAGACAATGGGATATATATTATATTCCATCTGTGGTTGAACGTTAACTTTCTGCAGTATTTTACTTAATACACTCAGATTTATCATTGGCACAGTTTTTTGTTTAGGAAAGGGTAAATTCTTTGAATTCTCTTTCTTGCAGTGTTATGAGCAGGGTAAGCTTTGTGGCTACCCCAAGTTCTCGGGATTCCTTGCATGAACTATTTGGCATCGGTTCATCTCAGACTTCACATCGTCGCAGGGGATCGCGGTTGATAGTTAGAGCAGATACAGTAAGTATGAAGTACTTGTGCAATTGCTGCATCACAATGAGTACTGTAGAATTCTCCTAAACCATTCCATAGCTTAACTGAATATCTATCATGTGCCAATATGCAGGATTATTATTCTGTCCTTGGGGTATCAAGAAATGCTAGTAAATCTGAAATTAAGAGTGGTAATTTCACTTTTGACGCTACTTTTTGTAATAATACAATCACATGTCCTTCATAATCAATTGACATGTTCTAATTCAAAGGGGGTGATCAAGAAACTAGTATTAACCAGTTCTAAATATGATTTGCTTGGTTATGCCTATTCTTTTCTGGCCAGTTGCCTGGCATTGTTGTTCATCAAAAGTCAAATTTCTCCACTTCTAACATTTCAGCTTATCGGAAGCTTGCCCGAAATTATCATCCAGATGTGAACAAGTAAGTTAATCTTCTCTTTCACCTTGTATTATCTTCATAATGACCCTTCAATACCTTGTCTCCTTCTCTTTCTAATTTTTTTGTCTTTCTGACAATTCCACCATTTCTGTGCCTAAGTTGGTTCACTTTCTAATATTATAATGTTCATAGCCTGCCACTTTTGGAAACTAGGAATTGATGTATATACAATTATTTCTGTACTGTGAAATTAATTCTCATCACGTCTTTTGGCATTTCGTAATAATGTATTGACTGCAATCAAGGTATGAAATGTCAAAAAGAAAACCTTTATATTGTTAATACAGAGATTCTGTTGATTATATTAACTTGGTTTGCTGCATGTTGCATGCTAATGTCAGTTTCACTTGTTGGATCTTTTTCTTGTGTCATTAGAATCCTCTGATTAATGTTGGTTTTGTTTTTACACTAATTGTCTTTTCTCTCTCGTGTGCTGCAGAGAACCTGGAGCAGAACAGAAATTTAAGGAAATTAGCAATGCATATGAGGTAAAACTACTGATCAAAGATAGTTGAGCAAGCCCTACTAGTCCTTTTGCATGTCTGATGGTTACTGGCCTGCTATAAATTGACTTGTTTTGCAGGTCTTATCAGATGATGAGAAACGATCCATATATGACAGATACGGAGAGGCTGGGCTTAAAGGTTCTGGTATGGGCATGGGGGTAAGTTTCCTCAGATGATAGTGGAAAATATTCTTTTCTAATCACATGTTCCTTATGACGATAGTATTATCTCTCTTACATCAGGATTTCAGCAATCCTTTCGATCTGTTTGAGACACTCTTTGAGGGAATGAACCGTGGCATGAATCCTAGAGGTTCTTGGAATGGAGCAATGGATGGTGAAGATGAGTATTACAGTCTTGTCTTGAACTTTAAAGAGGCAGTATTTGGAGTAGAAAAAGAGATAGAGATAAGTCGGCTAGAAAGCTGTGGAACCTGTAATGGTTCAGGGGCTAAACCAGGAACTACGCCATCGAAGTGTAACACTTGTGGAGGTCAGGGTCGGGTTGTCTCATCAACGAGGACACCGTTAGGTATTTTCCAGCAATCAATGACATGCTCTTCATGCAATGGAACTGGAGAAATTTCGACACCTTGCAATGCGTGTTCTGGGGATGGTAGGGTGAGGAGAACAAAGCGGATAAGTCTGAAAGTCCCAGCTGGCGTGGACTCTGGTAGCCGTTTGAGGGTTCGAAATGAAGGGAATGCGGGAAGGCGTGGTGGTTCTCCTGGTGACCTTTTTGTTGTCATTGAAGTTATCCCAGATCCTGTCCTTAAACGTGATGACACCAACATTTTATACACTTGCAAGGTGTCATACATTGATGCAATCTTGGGAACTACGATCAAGGTTCCTACTGTGGATGGCATGGTGGATTTAAAAATCCCAGCAGGGACCCAACCGAACACGACACTCGTGATGGCAAAGAAAGGTGTTCCCTTGTTGAATAAAAGCAATATGAGGGGTGACCAATTAGTTCGTGTGCAAGTTGAAATCCCGAAGAGGCTGAGCAGT
The DNA here is from genome assembly GCA_026873985.1 of Saraca asoca. Taxonomy (NCBI): domain Eukaryota; kingdom Viridiplantae; phylum Streptophyta; class Magnoliopsida; order Fabales; family Fabaceae; genus Saraca; species Saraca asoca. The sequence continues at coordinate 3,692 of JANHAO010005944.1, read as the reverse complement.
GATGAAAGGAGGCTTATTGAGGAACTTGCTGATTTAAGTAAAGGCAAGACCACGAACAGCAGGAGATAGTATTTTGTGGCATGCGTTCATCTATGCATTTCTAACCCCAAAATTATTATTCTCCATTTGTGGATTCGTCTTTCTTGGACATGACAATTCCTGAGAAGTTGGCAGGTCATGGGATCTTACAACTTTGTGAGGCAAGAGAATTTGTTGATAGGTGTAGGCTAGTTGTCCTCGTAAGGAGGGAAAGAGGTGAAGTGCAGATGATATGAGAGATTGCTTTCTTTCTTTTTTTTTTTTTTTTTTTGGAACTTACACGCTTCAAGTGTTTTTCTTTCTTTTTCGGATTGGATTATATCTGAGGTTCAATGTCATCCCCATTTTCATATATGTGTATTTTTATATAATTTCAAATTATATACACACATTCGCCGAAAAAGAGATTTTTTTTCTTATTACCAGAACTTATGTCCCAGTTAAGTTGAGCTAATTGACTGTTGTGCTAGTGGAATGATTGCCAAATGTCATTTGGAACCTGAGAAAAGTGCTGGTCATGGAGAAGGCCTTCTCCCTATATTGGCATTGGCTTTTGTCGTAAAGGTGAACAACTCTGCAGTTCAGAAGAGTCGAGATTTTTGTGTAAATGTTTAACGAGTGGGGAAAATATAACTTTTGTGCAAGTGCGAGTTAGTTATCTGCTAAAGTAGAGCTTAAGAGGGCATTTACAATAATTGGGATTAAGTACGTCAGCACAAAATCAGGAGATTGTTAAAAGAATGGCCTGACCTGAGCATCTGTAGCAATGAGAATAGTTCCAGTGGATGTTACATGAAAGCAGATAGGGATAATCCAATATGTCATGACCATTGGACAGAAAAATGGGGTGAGAGAGGCTCGAACTCTCGACCTCAGGATAACTCAGAAGCTATGAGACCTACGCGCTAGCCATCTGCGCCACCACCCCTGGTGGCTTTAATTCTCTTATTTGTTTATATAAATAAATCTTATTTGAAATGAGTCCTACAAAGAGGCGAGCGAATTCAAGATGTATAGCTTTGTATATCATAATAGTTGATTTGATAAATGAGATTTATAACTTAAGCATCCAATTACTGCAATATTTTGAAATTGCTTTTCTAACTAGTGGAGTATGAATTCAAGATGTATCTAAATTTATCCTGTTAGTGCATGGATTCAAAAATAGAAGCACTTCCGTCTGCAAATTATAAATTGAGTATTGAATTAATAAAAGCAAATCTCATGAGTCATGAAGTTTTGTACTAAAACAACCAGAAATACAAAATTACAAGAGTACGACCAACATTAATACTTGTGGTTGCTAAACTAGTGATGAAGAGCCTCTTCTATCAACCTGTTGAAATCATTAAAGGACGATCCTCCAATATTGGTAGCTTCCTCTGCTTTCTTCCTCCAATCCAAAACCTTTTCCTTCACTTCCTTGGCCTTATCTCCCTCCATCATTTCCCTAACAAGCCCCGAGATTTCGTCTTTCTTGACTTCATCGTTCACTTCCATGCCCATCCTCCATTTTATACATGCATATCTACAATTCATTTGCTGCTCAGCAAAGAAAGGCCAGCAAATGATCGGTACGCCGCCGCACATAGCTTCCACTATTGAATTCCATCCACTATGTGTTAAGAACAGCCCAACTGATGGATGAGCCAGCACTTTGTCTTGAGGGCACCAACTTGTGATATATCCCCTGTCTTTAATCTCTGTGTAAAACTCTTTTGGTAAAATTGCTGATTCACCCATTACCAAATCAGACCTCACTATCCATAAAAATGGGTGCTTGCTATGTGCAAGGCCCCAAGCAAACTCTTTCAAATGCTGTTCTGTAATGACGGTCCAACTTCCATAATTTACATACACAACGGAGTTAGGCTCCCATTTATCTAGCCAATCAAGGCAATTCATGTCTTCTTTCCATAAGCTTGATCTTGTGTACTTGGATTGATTCTGAGGGATGTGCCGGGCCAGTAAGGGAAGTGGGCCAATGCTGTATATGTTAGGGAACATGGCCTTGGTAGCTTCAAGGACTTCACTTTCAAGCTCTTGAAACGTGTTGAAAATGATTGCAGGAGATTTCAAACAATTTTGAACTTGTGATCCCATGAAATCGAACATGGTTTCATCAAGATTGGTGGTTCTGATAAAGCTTGGCATGTCTTTCAGTCGAATATTATTCATCCCCGGAATCCAGTCTACTGGCTTGTTGAGTGCGCTGTCTGTAATGGATTCATTATCTGAACATGATGATAAATAGCTATAGATCAGTTCAACTAATCAATCCAAGTATTTTGTTGACAGGTTATATAGCCAACATGAAATAGGATTAAATGAAACCAAAACAGAGTTCTTGACATAAAAACCAAATCCATAATCTCAAAAATAGAAAAGAGGGATAAGAATCAAAACTCAGAAGGCAACCTTTGAATGGAATGATGCCTCTATTGACAAGTTCGCCAAATTGCAAATATGCCATGAAGCCACAAGCAGAGGCAGTCCAGAATTGAACCTCTGGAATGCCTAATTCCTCAGCAACTTGAATTGCAAAGCTCATGACACCATCAGATATGATGCAACTAACAGGAGGAACTTCCGATGAAGAGTTAAGCTTAATCATTAGCTCTCTGAATGGTGCCAAACAGTTGTTTCGGGTTGAATCACAAAGGGCAGAGACATCAGGGTTTGAATCACGATCAGAAGGAGGTAACCCATCTGGAATGGTCTCGAAATGGAAATCAGGTAGGCCCTTAACAAAGTGGTGTCCTTTGGATCGGAGCAAGCGTCTGTGATTGAATTCGATGTTGACAAAAGTGATGTGAAAGCCTTTCCAGTGAAGGATGTTGGCTAATTGCATGAAGGGATTAATATGGCCTTGTCCTGGGAAAGGCACGCAAACAGCATGGGGCTTTCGGCCATCCATCATTTTTGTTCCCCAATTCTTATTCTTAAGCTAGATTAGATCAGATCAGAAAAATGCCTGTGAAGGACTGCTGATACTAGGTTTGGTGACTCTTAAATACAAATTGGAAATAATACAGCAGCCGATTGTAGACACCAAAATCTCCATTACTTTAATCTGCAGATGATAGGGATTGACTAATGGTTGCTTTGTATATTTGACCATGTTGATTTTGGATATACGCAGAGCTTTTGGCGACACGTTTTATGTGCTTGCTTGACGCATATGGATGTTCGTCTGATCAGATCAATTACCATCAAATTTGACCTGCCACTCCCACTCAGTGTTAGCTTGTGTTAGATAACCTAAATGACGTGCAAAAATAAAAAAAAAATTAAAAAGAATTGTACAACCAATCGATTATAAATAACTACTCGAAAATTTTATCTTATTACTCAAATTTTCTATTTTTGGAGAAAATCTATCATATTATTAAAAGAGGGTTGGCTGGGCACTGTTTATTATACGTATCAGCTATACAGCGATTTTTTTCCCGCGCGGTTAAAACGCTACATTTTGTTATTCTGGTGTAGTTATCTTTGTTTGTTTGTTTTTTTTTTGGATTACTACGTGTCAGTTTCACAGAATTTTTTTTCCCACCCAAATTCAAAAGCTACATTTCACTGTCCCGCCCAAACTTCACAGAACTTTTTCTCTTTACTTTGTTTTACTATGTTAAATGTTTTGTTATCTAAAA
>JANHAO010005943.1:0-22004 GCA_026873985.1 Saraca asoca | reverse complement strand
TTTAAATCCTCCTATGACTTGATTTCCTTTTGCATGGTACAATTCTCACTGCTAATTTGCAGGTTATTCAAAGAAAATTAGTTCAGGTCGTCACTCCATCAACCGCAGTGGATGCTAATATTGGGCCTGATGCTGTTCATTTGCTTGCAATAAAAGAGGTTCTCACTGTTTCTCAGCTCTTTGTCGTTTGTATAAAATTAGATTACAAATATTTACAATCTCTCATCATCAAGCATGTTTTACATTTCATTCACTGTGTTTCTTCATAAGCGCTCATTTATGTCATTTAACTTCATTGGTCAGAAACTAGGAAAATGACATTTTTATCTTATGAAAGACCCTTATTCACCCATAATATTAGCTAATCTAAGTACTAAAGTAATTACTATTCCTGAAATTTATAAAATTGGAACATTATGGAAATGTGGCAAACTGTATAAAGCGTTGAATTTTTACTTCATAATCCACATACAATTAACCAATACTCTATTTCTTTTCATCCTACCTGCAAAACTATGAACTGCAATGCGTAATTATCTATCAGTCACTTGCTGCACCCTCTAAAGTGTGATGAGAAGGAATATTGTGATTTGCTAACGTTATGGTCACTCCATTTTGTCTACAGGGGAACAGCAGCGTGAACAATGGTTCAATTATATATGGTTTTGCTTTTGTTGATTGTGCTGCTCTGAGGTTCTGGGTTGGTTCGATTGATGATGATGCATCCTGTTCTGCTTTGGGTGCTTTATTGATGCAAGTAGGCTCAAATGCCTCTTCTTTTACTCGTTCCTGTACTGTAATGTGTTCAATGAGTGGTCAATCAAATTTGTGAATTATTTTAGCTAATTTGGCTTTGGGAATTGGCTTCTAGGTGTCTCCGAAGGAAGTAATATATGAAAGTAGAGGTGACACTCATCCCCTTCTTCCCTAAGCTTTTACAAATTTCTGTTCTGAAGGTTATTTGACACTGACTTCACATTGATAAATGTTTTTTTTTTTCAGGGTTATCAAAAGAAACTCAGAAAGCACTAAGAAAATACTCGCTAAATGGTGAGATGAGATCCCTGTCATCATTGGTTTAGGGATACATAAATATGATATGGAAATCATTCTATAGGAGAACAGATGTGAAAATTCTAGATGAGGCTATTTATATTTTATGCTGTAATTTGTAAGCTTGTGTTAAATATAACAAAATTTTCAAAATACTTATAATACTATTTCAGTATCTATGTATTTATTGAAAAAATATCAGTTAATTTCACAATCAGTCTTTCTTTCTCTTGCAGGTTCTACAACCCTACAATTGACTCCAGTGCAATCAATCACTGAATTAGTTGCCTCTGAAGTTAGTGAATTGGTCAAATCAAAGAAATACTTTAGAGGGCAGTCAAGTTCATTGGATCAAATACAGAACAAAGTGACTCACTGTGAAATCTCATTGTGTGCTTTAGGCAGACTGATTGGTCATCTATCCAGATTGATGGTATGCTTGCTATTATACTCTCTTGCCCATTGTTTGGAATCATAAAAAAACTAACATTCAATTCATTTGGAATTGAATTAATGAATAATTTTATACATGAATCTAATTTCAAATTAATTAAATTCTAATTTTTTATGGTTAGAAAGTGGGGTTAAAGGGTTGAGCAGTTTAAAAAAATAGCTGTTATTTATGATGATAATGATAAATCTGCTTTACTTTTGATACAGTTAGATGATGTCCTACAGAATGGGGATGTTTATCCATACCAAGTTTATCAGGGCTGCCTCAAAATGGATGGACAGACATTGGTCAATCTGGAGATTTTTGGTAATAATGCTGATGGTGGTCCATCAGGCAAGTGCTAGCATTTATCTCTTTAAATGATAAATCTGTAAGCACCTGCCATCTTCTAATTGGAAATTCAGTACATAAGCCTAATGACGTTCTACTTGAGTTTCAGGTACACTGTACAATTATCTTGATAACTGTCTGACCTGGTCTGGAAAGCGGGTTTTAAGGAACTGGATCTGCCATTCCCTAAAAGATGCTGAAGGAATCAATAACAGGCTTGATGTGGTTGATGCTCTAATGGCTCACCCAGAGATTGTGCAACTTATTGCTCAGCATCTTTGCAAGCTTCCAGATTTAGAAAGATTGCTTGGACGAATCAAGAGTAGTCTTCAGTCGTCAAGTTCTCTACTACTGCCCTTGTTGGGCAAGAAAATATTGAAGCAGAGGGTGAGTTTCCCTACTGTGTTTTGTATGTTAAGGAAAATGATATGCTAAATATTTCTTACCCCGAACATATTTTCTTCACTGTTGAGCAAAATCTTTTGATCTTTAATTTAGGTTTTGTTTAATTTGTACATAATTGCTATTTTGAGATTATCTTTGTTACCTTTTTTGGTTTTTGATAGGAACCCAGGAACTCTTTGATTTAATTCTCAGTAGAACAGAAAATAATACAGTAGGTGCAGAAGTAGATTAGAAGAAGAAGAACAGAGGAAATGCTATAGATTCTGATTAAGATTAGAAGAAGAAGAAGAACAATAAGAAGAAATTACAAGAGCCTTAGCTCTCCTCAACCCCAGAGGGTTCCCTTGGCACAAGCCAGATAAAAAAACCAGACTAAGAACCCAGCACTTCTCTTCCCCTTTCTTTTTATAGAGCTCCCCACTAATTGCTATCAGATCAATGCATGCATTCTGCCATGTAGTTGGTTATGCCAGCTCATCCTTACCTTACCAGAAAGTATGCATTCTGTTATCTATGCTACCTCACCCTTATCTTACCAGAAAGCATGCATTTTGTTGTCCTTCTCCCCCCTACCCGTGTGCATGCCTTCTATTTTATTTACTGCCCAACTTTCTTAATTAATTCTGGGGCTTCTAGAATAAACTTGAACTATTTAGGACTTACTTATGCCTTGATCCAGACCCAAGACCCAATTCTTGGGTCATGCTCTGATCCAGACCCAATTCTTGGGTCACAACCCCATCAGTTTTTATGATTTTATTTCTATTTGTCAAGTGTAGTTTTGTATTTTGCTTATGTCATTTCAATGAAAGCAAATTGATGAGCTTGAAAGATCTCATTTTTAATTGATCTCTGTTGTGTCCCTCGTATCTACATACGTTATATTTATGTGGTGGACAGCGGAGACTATTCAGTGCTGTGAATGAAATTCATCTTGCTGCCTTTAAAAAGAGATATTGTAGATTAACTAGAGTAACAACTGGTGTTTGCCATTGATATGGGAGGAAGCTTTTCAATAATTCTTCGAAATGTTGACAAGTTAGTTGTGCAAACTGATACTTTTTCTCTCTCTGTTTCTATTTTGTTTCTTGTTTCTTTCCTTCCTTTTCATTTTACCCTTTCATGCATCTAATTGCTGTGTAGTGTCTGGGTGACCATATATATGAACCTGTGTTTTTCAAACTGCAATTTATGGGTTGTAGAAAATCTGTAATATAGAAATATATGTTCTGTATTGCTTCTATATTAAATGGTTCATATAAATGATTCTAAATTATGATACAGGTGAAAGTGTTTGGGACACTTGTGAAAGGCCTTCGGACTGGTTTGAGTTTGTTATTGCTTCTACAAGAGGGACCTATAATGCCATTGTTGACCAAAGTCTGTAAAGTTCCAGATCTGATTGGCAGTGATGGGCTTGATCAATTTCTTACTCAATTTGAAGCAGCTATTGATAGTGACTTCCCAAATTACCAGGTATTTTTTTTCCCCTTGTATATAGGATTTTTGATTAGCACTTGAAACTCACTCCACATATTTACTACAAGTATAGATTTTATTATTAGCAATCTTACTCAATGGGTGTTATCTCACTATATGGATTTTTATCATTGCCATTTGGTCGTTTTGTTATATCACCTGCAATTATACCTGTCTTTGAAATTATTTACGGTGACAATTAGGATAGAATATTCTACTCAACTTGTGTATATCTGACCATATATTTGGTGTCAGAATTATGATGCAACAGATTCTGACATGGAAACACTTGCTATACTTACTGAATTATTTATGGAGAAAGCTACTGAATGGTTCAAAGTTGTTCATGCCATCGATTGTGTTGACGTACTGAGATCTTTTGCTGCCATTTCTAGCTTTTCATGTGGAGCTATGTCTAGGCCTGTTATTGTGTCTCCTTCAAAAGGTGCAACTCTAAATCAAGGGAGTGGAGAACCTGTACTTAAAATGAAGGGCTTATGGCATCCACTTGCTCTTGGAGAGAATGGATGTTTGCCTGTTCCCAATGACATGATCCTTGGTGAAAATATAGACAAGCATCATCCTCGTACATTGCTGCTGACTGGACCAAACATGGGTGGAAAATCAACACTTATGCGTGCTTCCTGTATAGCTGTTATAATGGCCCAGGTTTGCGTCAGTACTTCTGTTCATAGACAACTAGATTGTTGTTTGAGGCTGATTGGTCTTCCTTGATCCAATTTTATGATTATATTGAAGAAAAATTGTAACATCTTTCTCTCTTTGGATGCTAAAAGGGGACGAAAATATTAAAGAAATTTGGAAACAAGATGGTCATTATTCTAATTTATCGGATGTTGAGGGTGTAGATTGGTCTTTGCAATGAAGTGCATGTTATTATTCCTCATGATTCTGTTTGGATCCTGCATGTTTTGTTATCCAGTTAATTCTCTTATCAATCATCATCTTTGATGTCTCTGCAGCTCGGCTGTCATGTACCTTGTGAAAATTGCATTCTCTCACTTGTGGATATCATCTTCACACGGCTTGGTGCCACAGATCGAATCATGACAGGGGAGAGTAGGTGCTCTGGCAAAACTAATTTTACTGCATCTATAAAGTGGTTATTATATAACTGTCTGCGAGTTGCATTACAGTGGTTGAAAGTTCAGTGAATTTAATGCCTCCTTTAGTAGAACTTTTCAGGACTTATTTCGGGAAACTAACTTGGGAAGTGTTGAATTTTTGTATTATGACACGTGATCTAAAGATACAGTTTGCCATTGACTTTATGGATTGCGGACTCTAGCAAAGTTCACTTCTCTTTGCAGGTACCTTCTTTATCGAGTGCACAGAAACTGCTTCAGTTCTTCAGAATGCTACTGAAGATTCTCTGGTTATTCTTGACGAACTGGGTCGGGGAACAAGCACTTTTGATGGCTATGCAATTGCATATGCAGTTAGACTCTGCTCTATAACTATTCTTTTCTGTCTTTCCTTTCCTCTCAAAACTGTTTCTTCAAGTTCTTCCTACTGCAACTTAAGCTATCTAATTTATGTCATTTCCAATTACTCTAATTTTAAATATTAGTATTATCCATTGATATTTGTGCAGGTATTTCGTCATCTGATTGAAAAGGTCAACTGCCGCTTACTATTTGCCACGCACTACCATCCTCTCACAAAAGAGTTTGCCTCTCATCCACGCGTTACTCTGAAACACATGGCCTGTGCTTTCAAGTCAGAACCCGATTGCTATTCAAAACGAGACAAGGAGCTGGTATTCCTGTATCGGCTAGCCTCTGGTGCATGTCCTGAGAGCTATGGGTTGCAGGTGGCCCTCATGGCTGGGATCCCAGAAGAGACCGTGAACATTGCTTCAAGGGCAAGCCAACAGATGAAAAAGTCGATTGGAACTAGTTTTAAGTCAAGTGAACAAAGATCAGAGTTCTCAACTCTTCACGAAGAGTGGTTGAAGGCCTTAGTGTCTATGTCACAAATTGAAGATTGTACTTCTTTTGACGAGGATTCTTTTGATACTTTATTTTGTTTGTGGTATGAGCTCAAGACTTCATTGAAGTCAGGAAAGTAGCGATGTGAGAGGGTGATCTCAAGAATCTTAAGGATTCTATTGCCAAGTTTTCATAGTTGTGTGTGTGTGTGTGTATATATAAACGGCATTATTAGTGATAGCAAGTTTTTATTGTGGAGAAATAGGGTCGTTTTAACCCTTTTTTTTTATGAAACACGCATTTAAGTAGAAGAATACAATACAGGAAGATCAGGAGTCCTTGCAACGGAGGACAGAAAACAAGTACAAAACATTCAGCTTCAAACGGGACATCAGTCTGTCAGCAGATTCATCAAATAAAACGACCTTGTGAAAGTTGTAAGCAGAGAGCAAGAAGTACTGCATCATTAAAAATATTTAGTCAACGTGAACCAGCTGGCTGATAGGTTTTGCATTCTGGTCTGCCGAAATAAAATAGTAATTCTAATATATTTTTGTTTACACAAAATGTTATTAAAATGTCAGAAGTATGGCTCCACTGGTAATTATAATGGGCTTAATTTTAAAATAGCTTTTGTTTGCAATTAATTATAGCTTTATTTTTTTTCTTTATATAGTAAAATGAAGTTGAATCTATTTTGCATGTGCATTTTTATAATTATTTTTGGACGATTTAAAATGATTTCTAAGATTAATAATTATTTCTAGATTATTTAATTTAATATATGTTAGTGAAGTATCTAAAAGTATTTCAGAACCCATTATGTTTGAAATTAACGATTGAATCATAAATTACACAGTACTTTTACTTCATCTTGATCTATCTTAATTTTTCTTTAAAACTAATTATCCTCTTAATAAAATTCATTATCAGATAGAATGTTTTCAAACATAAAACAGAATCATTAATATGGTTCTAAATGAATTATCGGATGGATACTATATATACCCCGTATCCATTTCGTGAATGCTCCTCGAAATTACTGATAACAGAACCGAACAAAACCAGGAGAATTAAGTGGTACACATCCGTTCCCATGTTAATTTCTAACCATAAAAAAATTGTAATAACGCAGTAAAAAAAGTTCCCAACCAAAAAAAAGTGAAACAAAAAATAATCAACATCTTCTCTACCACACAGTAGGGTGAGGAACCTCTCACCAAACATCTCTGGCATTGTACTCGGTCTTCTCCACTTTCACTCAAACCAGCAATAACATTTACTGTAATCAGAAAATCTGGCCATAATAAGAAAACAGAGTTTTAACTTTCCATTTTGGTCCAATTCAGCAACACTGTCTGATACCAATTGGTCATTTCATCCTACAAGGTGGGTCTAGGAACAGGCCACTTCCTTAACTTACAATGCTTAACCGTTTTTCAAAAATAACTTCTGCAAACAGTTTTATTCCAATGGAGGAAGAAGACAACCAAAACAAAAACAAAACTCTGGCAAAATCCAAAAGAAGAGAGCTTGGAATCTCTTGCATGCTAAACACTGAAGTAGGCGCTGTTCTTGCTGTACTTCGTCGTCCCCAAGAAATCAATTCCCCTTACATATCTTGCCCAGAAGAGATTTTTGATTCCTCCCTTCTAGATTCGTTAAGATCTCTTCGTTCTCTCATCTTCAACCCCCAGCAACAATGGCGCACCATTGATCCCTCTATATATCTCTCTCCTTTTCTTGACGTCATCCAAAACGACAACGTTCCCGCCACTGCAACTGGAGTTGCTCTTTCTGCCATTTTGAAATTTCTCAAAGTTGAAATCTTCGATGAGAGAACCTATGGTGCCAGAGAAGCCATTGATTCTGTGGTGAACGGAATTACAAGCTGCAAGCTTGAGAAAACAGACCCGGTTTTTGAAGAAGCTGTGATGATGAAGATTCTGCAAGTTTTGACAGGGATAATGAATCATAAAGCTTCCATTTTGCTTACTGACCAAGCGGTTTGTACTATTGTTAATACATGCTTTCAGGTTGTGCAGCAATCTGCAAGCAGAGGAGATTTGCTTCAGCGAACCGCGAGGTACACAATGCATGAACTCATGCGGGTTATATTTTCCAGGTTGCCGGATATTGAGATTAAGGACGGTGAACAGAATTCGGAATCCGATACAGATGATGCTGATATTAGTTCTGGCTATGGGATTCGTTGTGCTATTGATATATTCCATTTCTTGTGTTCATTGTTGAATGTTGTAGATGTAGTTGAGACAGAAGGCTCTACGACTCAGACCTGTGACGAAGATGTTCAGATGTTTTCATTGGTTTTGATCAATTCAGCTATAGAATTGAGTGGAGATGCGATTGGGCGGCACCCAAAGCTATTGAGGATGATTCAAGATGATCTGTTTCACCATTTGATTTACTACGGAACGTGGTCGAGCTCACTCGTATTGTCCATGATTTGCAGCACCGTTTTGAATGTCTATCACTTTTTGCGAAGGTTAGATTTTAAAGAAAAATTAGGTCATTTAAACAGGGTCTGGTTATAGTATTTAATTATTGAATTTGCAAAATGGAATTGTAGATAGAAAGTTTAAAAAGGCTTGTTCTGTCTTCTATTTTGTAGGTTTATTCGTCTTCAACTAGAGGCTTTCTTTGGATTTGTACTTCTTAGAGTGGCAACTCTTGGAGCTACAAATCAACTCCAAGAAGTTGCAGTTGAAGGGATAATAAATTTCTGCAGACAACCAAAATTCACAATTGAAGCTTATGTAAACTATGACTGTGATCCGCTGTGCCGGAATGTGTTTGAGGAGGTGGGCAAATTGCTTTGCAAGCACACATTTGCAGGGTCTAGCCCTTTGACCACTTTACAAGTCCAAGCCTTTGAAGGATTAGTAATTATGATTCATAACATTGCAGATAATATTGACAAAGAAGACTATCCAAGCCCTATAGGTCCATACACAATTCAAATAACAGAGTATAGACCTTTCTGGGAGGAGCAAGCTAAAGAAGACTTGGAAATTTGGGTGGACTATGTAAGGATGAGGAAACTGCAGAAAAGGAAATTACTGATTGCCGGAAGCCATTATAACAGAGATGACAAGAAGGGTCTTGAGTACTTGAAGCATGCTCAATTGATCTCTGATCCTCCTGATCCAAAGGCATTTGCTTACTTCTTTCGCTACACGCCAGGCCTAGACAAGAACATGATAGGGGAATATCTTGGGGACCCTGATGATTTCCACCTCCAAGTTCTCAAGGAGTTCACAGAAACTTTTCAATTCACAGGCATGATTCTTGACACTGCACTTAGGACTTATCTAGAAGCATTCAGGTTGCCTGGAGAGTCTCAGAAGATTGAGCGTGTACTTGAAGCATTCTCACAGAAATTTTATGATCAGCAATCCTCGGATATTTTTGCCAGCAAGGATACTGTTTACATCTTATGTTACTCTCTTATCATGCTCAACACTGATCAACACAACCCTCAAGTCAAGAAGAAGATGACAGAAGAAGAATTCATCAGGAACAACAGAGCAATCAATGCAGGGCAGGATCTACCTAGGGAGTACCTTTCTGAACTTTTCAATTCCATTTCAACTAATGCAATTGCCGTCTTTGCCCACGGTTCACAGCAAGTAGACATGAACCCGAGCAGATGGATTCAGCTGATAAATCAATCCAAAATAACACAACCCTTCATTCAATGTGATTTTGATCGTATGATGTGCAGAGATATGTTTGCCTGTATTGCTGGTACAGCAGTGGCAGCTCTTTCTGCGTTCTTTGAACATGCTTCTGAAGATGAATTGCTCCATGAGTGCATAGAAGGGCTATTTTCAGTAGCAAGAATAGCTCAGTATGGACTGGAAGATACCCTTGATGAGCTCGTAACATCATTCTGCAAATTTACTACACTGCTAAATCCATATGCCTCTTCAGAAGAGACCCTATTTGCTTTTACCCATGATTTGAAGCCTAGAATGGCAACAGTTGCTGTTTTCACTATAGCAAACAACTTCAGAGACTCAATTCGAGGGGGTTGGAAGAACGTTATAGACTGCTTGTTGAAACTCAAAAGGCTTAAGCTACTCCCCCAATCTGTCATTGAATTTGACGCTACTCCCGACTCATCAGTGGATGGCCCAGCAACACCTGAATCGGGTGTTATCTTCCCTTCTCATGATCCTAAATTTGGCAGCCGTCAAGCTCAGGGCATGGTTAGTCGTTTTTCACAAATTCTTTCGCCAGAAAACATGGAGGATAGCATGACCCTTGGTAGCGAATTTGAACAGAATCTCAAGATGATTAAACAGTGTCGAATTGGTAGCATTTTCAGCAATAGTTCAAGCATCCCAGAAGAATCTCTACAGAATCTTGGACGTTCTTTAATATTTGCTGCTGCCGGAAAAGGCCAGAAGTTTAGCACACCCATTGAAGAAGAAGAAACTGTGGGGTTCTGTTGGGATTTAATCACTGCCATTGCTGTAGCCAATGTTCATAGATTCCAGGCATTTTGGCCATATTTCCATGATTATCTGCTGACAGTTGCTCAGTTCCCTATGTTCTCCCCCATCCCATTTGCAGAAAAGGCCATTGTGGGCCTTCTCAAGGTCTGTCTTAGCCTTCTTTCTACAAATCAAACAGACAAACTCCCGGAGGAGGTTATTTTTAAATCCATAAATTTAATGTGGAAGCTTGATAAAGAAATCCTTGACACATGTTGTGAGATCATATCAAAATCAATTAGCAAATTAGTCATTGAGAGCTCTGGAAATTTGCAGACTCAACTGGGATGGAAGTCAGTACTTCATTTGTTATCAATTACAGGGAGGCATCCTGATTGCTATGATCAGGCAGTTGAGGCTCTGATCAAATTAATGTCTGATGGGACCCTAGTCTCGCGAATAAACTATGCATACTGTATAGATTGTGCTTTTGGTTTTGTTGCCCTAAAGAACAGTCCACTGGAGAATAACATCAAGATACTGGATCTCCTATCTGATTCAGTAAACTTGTTGATTCAGTGGAATAATAGTCAATTTTCAGACCCGGGGAGTAATTTTAGTGCAGCAAGCACCACAAGTAATTCATCTTTTGAGGACAACTCCAGAGGCCTAAGCTCTGCAAACTTTACCATGAATCTATTTGTGAAACTTGGAGAAGCATTTAGAAAGACAAGCTTAGCCCGGCGTGAAGAGATAAGAAATCATGCTGTCCAATCTCTTCGCAAGAGTTTCAATCTGGCTGAGGAACTGATTTTCACTCCATCAAACTGTATTAACTGTTTCAACCTTGTGATTTTTGCTATGGTTGATGATCTTCATGAGAAGATGTTGGAATACTCAAGGAGGGAGAATTCAGAGAGGGAAATGAGAAGTATGGAAGGCACCCTTAAAATTGCAATGGAGCTATTAACAGATGTGTACTTGAAGTTTTTGAAACAGATATCAGAGAGTCCTGGGTTTAGGACTTTCTGGCTTGGCATATTAAGAAGAATGGATACATGTGTGAAGGCTGATTTAGGAGAGTACGGTGCATCAACAACTCTGCAAGAATTAGTCCCAGATTTGTTGAAAAAGATAATAACTAAAATGAAGAACGATGAAATTTTAGTGCAAACAGAAGGCGATGATCTGTGGGAAACCACATACATTCAGATACAGTGGATAGCTCCTGCTATAAAGGATGAACTGTTTCCACTATGAAAAGTATGTCCAAAAAAATGGATAAGAGATATGATTTCATGATTACCAAACACTATTAAATGCATGTGAAATATATCCTTTTTTTTTTCCCACTTCCTTTCCTTTGTTTTGGTAGGTACACACTAACATTTTTGCTTCATTTCTTGTTTCGGCGGATGTGAAGTTTTCTTTTTCTGGGGCCGATTTGGTTATTCTGCAGGAACAAGAATTCTTTCTCTCAAGATGACTTTTAAATTGATATTTCTTCAATCTACAAGCCATGGTGCTAATCCCAAAGAGCTCAGATCTGCACTTAAATTGATAACCCCGTTTAACAATGATTGGATTTTTCACTAATCACACTACTAACCAAGGAGCAACCTCAATGGCATTCCAAACACAAGTTAATGACAGGCTAATAGACCATTTGGAGTCATTTTGTTTTTCTAATAACCTACCTTTATCACCAACAAAATGAAAATTGAAACCGACAAAGAAATTATCTCGAGAATATGCCGCGAAATAGGGAAAATTTGAGATGCCATTGATATAGCCTGATCAGGGTCTCCGTCCTTACTTTCAAGAGGTCTTCATATTTCATTTTCTGAATAATTGATACTATTTTGCCAATTTAAACAATAGTGCATCTAAAATGACGCCCAAAAAACAAAAAAAAAAAGGGATGTATTGCACTGGAAGTATGGTAACGGTTGAGGAAATAGTTTGGGAAAATGGGATGTGAAATACGTACGATGAATCACACAGATTAAAAAAATGATCAATTTTTTACTTGCAAACCCTGATATATTGCATAATACTAGTACATACATTCCTTAAACATCCTTATTGTCAAATTACATAAAAGGGAGAGGGGGCGTTAGAGCTTCAGTATCCGCAAACCCATTTCAGCTAGTAGATTATCTTTCCTCCAAAACTGTTGCACTAGTATCAGACATCATCGGCCTTTCCAAGAGTCCAGCTGCTAACTGCTAAAACAAAATGAGATCCAGAAAACTCCAATGTTGTTGAAGAATCAGATATCTGGCACCATAGAGCATATACAATGATTTAAAAAGTTGTCTTTAATCGAAACAAGGAGTCTACAAAGAAGATAAAAGCGAGGTAAGAGATACTCATGCTCTGATATACGGCAGAGGTATCCATTTGATGACTGGTAAACAACATTGAAAGATGTGCTTCGTTACACAAGAAGTAATGAAATTGATCCAAGTATCTTCTCTTGTTTAGACATAATTTTGGTCAGAATAATTCGCAAACAATAAAAAGAGACATAACTATATTGTACGACTATAAGCATTTCAATATGTCAAGTTCCAATTGACAGCAAGCAAAGAAAATTAAATAGAAACCAACCTACATCATTCACTGAGATTCTCTGCAGAGCCATCCGTGTCCTCCTCACCCCCTTCCTGTATTTTAGCAATTTCAGATTGAGCCCTTTCCAAAATCTGCTTTTTCTGCAGCTCCAGCTCCCTGTTGAAATCCAGCCTCATCTTCTCCAACTCCATCATTTGCTGCCTCTTACTGTTCTCTATTTTCTCATATATCTTCCCAAACTTCTGTATAGAATCTGCCAGAACCCTAAATGAAGATTCCTCCTCTTCATCTCCTCCATTCCCTGTCCTCCTTGGTGGCAGCCCATCTGAATCATTCTCCTCAGAGGTCTCTGACTCCCCAGGACTATCTCTTATCTCATCAAATCCATTAGACCGATTCAAATACACCCTTGTATTCATGAAAACATACTCACCAGAATCAACCCCACAAGCTAAACCATATTCTTGCTTAGCTGTTGAGGCCATCAACATATCCATCTTCTTATAAAATGCCCATTTACTCGAATTCAAGCCTATTTCATCCACTTTCGCCTTCTCTTTCTTATACCTTCTTTTCAATTTATCCAACACATCCCTACACTGCGCTTCTGTCCTTTCAATCTTCAATTCCTCGGAGACCTTCTCAGCTACATCATGCCAATCCTCAGACCTCAAACTCTTCCTACCTAATTGAAGAAACTTGTCCCCCCAAACCTCCAACAACACAAAAGTCGCATGCTCAGTCCACTCATCAGTTGAATTTGGACCCCCATATGGGAATTTGACCCGAGGTGCGAACTCATAGTTCGAGACAGAAGAAGCCCGCACTTTCCTCTTCCTTGGATTTCTCTCAAACCCAGCGTCAGCATCGCCTTCGAAATTCGCACCATAACCATTTTCCCTATCGTCATCGTCATCCTCATCTTCGTCCTCTTGGCCATTATCTACATCGTATTCATCAAATTCTTCATCTTCTTCATCTTCATCGTATTCTTGATAACGACTACTCATCGGGCGATGATATGGGGCACCTCGAATTGAATGTTTCTGGTGACTAGACGGGTTGTGACGATTCAAAGCGTAAGGCTTTGGAGGGTACCTTGCATCATCTTCCATATCGTCCATTTATGCTCAACAAGAGCAGAGGAAAAAAATGAGCCAAAATTATGCGAAGCCTCAGTTTTATATACTGCGTGAGTTCGAGTGAAAAAGATCGAATTTTGAGATGCACACAGAGCCAGGAATCGTTAAGCAAAATCGGATTTGCAACTGAATTTTTGGAAAGACTAGATTGAAGCGTGAATTGGCTAGGGTTTTGCCTGGGAGAAAAATTGCGAATTCAGTGAACTTTCGGACCCCGAAAGTGGAAACTGTAAAATGCGCATGTGCACTGGGATGTTCGACACACGTGTGTGCCCTTTTTTAGTGTGAACACGCGTTTGTCCATTTTTTTGGGTCAAACTACTTTTTTTGCTTCTGGGCCGAATCATGAGACCAGAAACCTGCATCAAAAAGTAGCCCAAGCTTCTAGACAAAAAGGGCCAATTCTGTCTTGTCAATAGTCGAGTGCACCCATAAATACTAGGCCCATTACTTGAGGAGATGACCTATTCTTTTGGGGGGCAAACTTCGGAAAGAAAATTAAATGCAACATTCATGGATCATGTCTAGCTTCATAATCCATTTTTTTTTCATATTTTTTATTTACCAGCTAGACAATATCTATCATACATATGAGATTTTAAAAATTTCTTAGTGTTTGTAAATTTAGAGATGAAAAATTGATGCTAGGCATATAATTCAATATCAAATTAATTAATTATATGTTTCGCAGAACAAAGTTTCTTAGAATGAGTTCTGACAACAGAAAACTCCTTTAAATTCCTCGAATGCCCCACGAGGTCCACCTAAAATTGAGAAATTTCAATTCTAATATGCTTGACGAAGGATAAAAATTCAAATGTCAGAAAGAAGTTCTTATTTTATTGTGAGAAAAAAAATATATAAGAATGTAAAATTCACATGAATAATAAGACTCACGTAAATATCAACCTCACACTAATACGTCTTTTTTTTTTTTTTTCTTTTAACGGTCAAATAAGGATTTCATGAGCATATTAAAATTTCTCTATAAAATTGACATAAAAAAGTAGTACTTAAAATCTGACAATCAAATACTGCATGTTTCCAGTTCCGTAACCACAAAACCAAATCCAAAAACCAACCAAATTAATACAATAATCAATTGAACATTCTAATATAATTGGTGATAGAGTTGTAATTTTTTGGATAATTGTTACTTACATAATCCATCCTCACTTGTAATTTAAAAAAAAAAATTACAAAGTTTTATATAAAAAAATTATAATTTTTATGTTAAATTTTCATAAAAATTCATAAAATTTTTTAATACATACGCAAGCATTATCCTACAATTTTAAACTTGAGGGAGCTTGATTTACAGATTAAACTTATTACATATTCATGAATATATCAAAATCATGATAGTCCAAATTCAAACCCATTTAATCCTTCAGGCTCATGAAGGATTCCAAAGTTTGATTTGATCAATTGTTGAGACACTAAACTGACTGACTCATTATCCCAAATTGATAATGTGCTCTAACTCATTTCCTCTGCTAATCAAAACCTACTGCGATTCTGAGGTTGTGGTACTAAACTAGGATATTATTCAGTTCACGTTTCGCAGATAACGAATGAAGATGGGAAGACTGTAGCCACACATCGTAACTATCTTCAAAGGCACTGAGACAGTGCATACTGGTATTGTAACATTTACAACTCCTCCAGATTCACGCAGCAACTGTTTAAACTTTAAAGCCATAAGCTTAACCTGCCTCTTCCTTTGGTTGACTTGGAAATTCATTGCCCATCACCATCATACCACCCTGTATTGGTACTACCACCCCCACATTATCAATGCCAACATGCACTCTGCACTCTGCCTGTCATGAACTCTATAATGGACCGCTTGTCAGAACTAATTACCTCTCTGTATATCTCTACCGAACACAAATTAAACTGTATTCTTGTTTCAAGAATGAGATATAGACGCATATAATAATTGCTTTGTTATTTATTTATTTTTTTTGTAAAGGATTGGAATTGTCTATTATAAATAAAAAAATTGTTAGCTGGTATATAGGTATATGATTTACTTCTCTGTATGAAATCACTTCTTACAGGTATATTATATTTCTCTCAAAGTAAAAGAATATTTTATTCTACAAACTAATAAAAAATTTAAAAAAGAGCAAGCTCGCACTCACTTTTATTTCTGCTTTTTCACAGACGTGCTAGTCCACAAGAGCCAAAAGGCAAAGTGCACTTGGCGCTATGGCCTCTTGTTGTACATTTCTCTTGCATAGGCCATCTCAAAGTGTAGAGACTGCAGTTATGAAAGAGATAGTAATAGGCCAATGGCAATGGCCATGAGCCATAAATGTGAAGGGAACTTCACGTTAGTGTGAATGTGGCGGTGTTGGAAGATTACAGCGAGACGATATAACTTGCGAGAAAGCAATAAAACACAATTCCTACCCTCCAACTGTACATTAAATTCCCATCCATAAACACTATGCCTATTTAAATGCATGCATGGCATTTGAAGAATTCTCATGCAGTATAGTGATTAAAAGATTGCAATGGAAAAAAAGTTCATTTCGGTTGCTCTGGGGCTTTGTTTAGTTTTCTTACTAGGAACCCAAAATGTGGATGGAAGGAATCTGAAAAACGAAAATGAAGATGTCAAAAGGCCAGAATCGTTTTATGATGGTATTGGGAGTGGAGGTGGAGGAGGAATTGGTGGAGGTCTGGGCGGCGACGATGGAGGACTAGGAGGAGGAGGGTATGGCGGAGGAATTGGCAATGTTGGAGGATTGGGAGGAGGAATAGGGAATGGAATTGGAGGTTACGTGGGAGGAGGTATTGTCAAAGGCATTGGAGGAGGTATAGGTGGTATAGGAGGTGGTGTAGTTGCCGGTGTTGTGGGTGGCGTCGGTGGCGGCATTGGAGGTACCCTCAAGCATGTCGACGAAAATAAACCTTGAAAATAAGTTGGAAGCTTCATCCAATTTGTGACAAGGCAAGAGGTTCACATCCATAGTTTCACAGAAGCAGTACTTGTTATATGCTTACTATATTTCTGTACCCGCAAATAAATTAATCCATGTACCTTGTTTCCCTAATTTGAATTTTCATTATATGTTCCAGTGTATCAATATTGCATTTCATTAAGCCTCTACGCCACGTGCAAATTAAGATTTCAAGTTCAAATTGAAAATGAAGTTTAGGCTTATTTATTTGCAGCGAGCAAAATAAATGAACTCGATATGCTACGAGATAACAAATCAACTGGCCAAATAGTGTTTTCAGTTTAATTTCTCTCTCTCTCTCTCTCTCTCTCTCACACACACACACACACACAAACACACACAACTAGGAGAATTCTTTGTGAATGTGAGACGATGACATGATATCCTAGGACTATAGTAAGTTAAAATTATATATATAAGTAACTACTCAAGCGTTTTTGTTATACGTATAAATCGTTCAAACCATCCCGTCTTGAGTCTCGAATAGTCTGAGGCTTGAAGAGTAATTGTCCCTCTCAAGCAAATATAACCATTTAGCCATATCTTAATTTCCAAATAAAGGACAGATTGCCCCCTTCAATTCTAGAAGAAGCTATTCAGGTTAAATTTCAGATGTGTCAATAATTAAAGAAAAATATCATTACATTCTTGACCCTTCCATTACATTATTGAATTATTAGCCATGTTCCGTAGATAACCACTTAGAAAAGAATTTATGATTTTTTTGCGGTAGGTAGCATTTATAACTTTTAGTTCTGTCTTCATTTCTTTATCCTTATGTTTTTGCTTCTAGCTACTAACAAGTAACAGTAATTAAAGCAAATCTTTACAAAACAGGCCGATTATGCAGAGAGTTTATCTGTCAATATTTAAACCCTAGCCTATTTTTTCTATTATTAAACCTTAATTATTTAATAATTATTGCGTGTCTCCTCATTTCTTTTTTCCAAACAATATCCTCTGAAGTGGTCTTGTAACTCTTAAATAAAATTGGAAGAGTCAATATCGTAACTCTCGTTTAAAATGCTTGTGCGATGGTACTATATTAATTAAGAACTTGTGAGTTTCCGCTAAGACTACAACAAGCAGGTCAAAATGCATTTACCTGTAGAAATTGAGAGGTGTATACTAATTAAGTGGGAAGACTTTTAACATTCAAATAGGGTTCTTTTCATTTTGATAATTTTCCCAATGTTGATTCATGGATGATACGAGGAAACTAGAAAAACCAGACTCTGGTAAGGCGGCATCCTCATCATATACTTAGAAAACTTAAGGCCCGGCCCAATGAGGTTTTCTCCGTCATTAAAATTCAACCTTTTCCCTTAAATACCTAAACCAAATGCATTCTGACGCTATCTTTTTTTAAGTGCATAGTTGAATTTTTGTGCACAATGACATCCTACCGGAAATTAAGAACATATACCCTACCGAAAGTTAATTAAATATATTATCTTTACTTTTGTTCCTCCTACATATGACTCAGTGAACTATATTATCAATTAATTGCATGAACTTAATGCACATCTTTTTTTTTTTTTTAAAAAAAAGAGAAACATAGGGGTTTAAGTTTTAAAAGAATATGGCTAGCCACTGTACGGTTTTACATGAAAGTATTCAAAACATTTAATTTTAATAATATATATTTAATATTGTTTCACGTCTCGATCCACGGCATATGACCAACATAGGATGTTATTGATAGATAACTCTCTATAAGCCTAATAATACAGTAAAATCCTTGATGTGATATACTTTTTACATGGAATGCATCTAGACAAGTATAAAACATGTAAAAAGTGAGGATACCTAAATAATACAGACATAATTATGAAAATACTTCATTAGATTTTTAACAAAAATTCAACAAAATTTCCTTTGATTTTCGGACCTTGGGCACAGGCCAATACATCAACTGAGGATTACACACCTTACTCACAACCTGTACAATTAAATAGAAGATTACAAAAGTCCAGACATCACAATACATACAAACTACTGGGCAACAACTAGACACAATCATCCAATGCCAATCTTGGAGGCATCATAATAAACAGTATAGTTATCATCACTTATAGATAATGCCAATATCAATACCTTAGTCAAGCACTCCTTAAGTTGCTAAAAACTTGCTTCAAGGGAATTACACCATACAAATTTTGCATGTTTCTAAGTCAACTTGGTTAATGGGTTGTAATCTGAGATAAGTCCTTCACAAAACGGTGATAATATCCAACTAAACCTAAAAAGCTATGAATTTTAGTCACTGAGGTTGGTTTAGGCCAATTTTGGATTGCTTCTACCTTCTTGAGATATATACTGATACCTTCCTTGGAAACCACGTGTCTCAGGAAAGTTACACTGGACAAATAGAACTCACATTTTGAAAGTTTAGCAAACAACTGATGTTCTCTTGGAATTTGCAAAACTATCCTGAGATGCTGCTCATATGCTAAATCACTACAGGAATATATCAAAATATCATCAATGAACACAATTACAAATTGATCAAAGAAAGGTTAGAAAATCATATTCATCATATCCATGAAAGTTGTAGGAGTATTAATCAATCTAAAAGACATCACCAAAAATTAATAGTGATCGTACCGAGTACGAAAGACAATTTTTGGAATGTCTTCCTATCGGATTCACAACTGATGATAGCTTGAACGCAAATCAATCTTAAAAAAATATTAGGCACCTTGAAGTTAATCAAACAAGTCATCAATTGTTGGCAATCTGTATTTATTTTTCACTATGACTTTATTTAACTACTTGAAATCAATACACAACCTCAGAGTTCCATCATTCTTCTTTACAAATAATACAAGAGCTTCCCATAGTGAAGTATTAGGCTAAATGAAACCTTTGTCCACTAAGTCTTGCAACTGCACTTTTAATTCTTTCAATTTAGCTGGTGCCATTTGGTAAGGTGGGATAGAAATAGGATCGATTCTTGGAGCAATATCAATGCAAAACTCAACTTCTCTTTCTGGTAGCATTCCAGGTAACCCTTCATGGAAAACATCTAAAAACTCTTAAACCATTGGTACATCTTCTGCCTTCTTTCTACTTGTTTTGTGTCCCTAATATAGGCTAGATAAGCCTCACATCCTTTCCTAATCATTTTTCTAGCACTCAAGGCGAACATAAGGTTAATAGGAACATCACTCCTATCTCCTTGGAGCAAAAGAAAATCTCTGTCTAGTATATGAAAACTAACTAGCTTATTGTGATAATCTACACATGCATGATGGGTTGATAACCAATCTATGCCCAAGATAATATCAAAATAAACCATATTTAACATAATCAAATTAGTAGGTAAAATGGTCCCCTGCACATTAATTTTACAAGAAGATACTTTATTACAAGCAGTCAATGTCTGACCTAAAGATGTGGATACCAACAACTATGATTTTAAAGGGAGTTAGGGTCTAGCAAGTCATAATGCAAAATCGGTAGGAATGAATGAGTGGGTTGTACCTGGATCAAATAGCACATGAATTGGAATAGAATCAACTAATAAAGTATCTGTAATTACTGCATTAGAGGCTTGGGTGTCATGCCTAATCAAGGCATAAACTCTCGTTGTAACTCCATGTCCATTACCATGACCTCTAATAAAAGATCCTCTACCTCCCCCTCTCCTACCAAACTTAGATAGTGGGGGTCTCTAGATGCTATAAATCTGGGTAAAACATTTCCTGACAGACCCATGGCCCTGTTGCCACTAGGTAAGGTTGTTGGATAAGGATGACCATATGGCCCATCTAACCACATCTAAAGCAAGTTTTGATTTCCCATCTGCAAACCTCCAAATGAATTTTTCCACAAGTTTGACATAGTCCTGGTGCCTTAAGTCTAAGGATAATTAGAGCTAGATCCTCCAGAAGGGCGATGACTTGAAAAAGTAACACCTGCTAGTCTTATACTTGGATTACCTCTACCTAGGTTCCATACGGGAAACTATACATCAAGCCTCCATGAAGGAGGTGCACTGAAAGCTGAGGATGATAGTCTTCTAGAATCTCCACTTGTAGCCTCATATCTTAATCTTTTTCTTACATTACCTAGAGCTTCTCTTTCTTTCTTCTTTTCCATAAATCTCACTTCTAATTCCATGGCTTGATCATACACTTGTTTATACTTAGTGCCCTCTGAAACTTGAATAACATTGAAGTAATTGTCATTGAGGCCATCAACAAATGTCCTAGCCTTTTCCCTCTCCCTAGGGATTATATGCCTTACAAACTTAGATAAATGAAGAAACTAGGCAGCATACTTAGAAACTGTCATCCTTTTTTGTTTTAAATTGTTGAATTCATGCAATTTAGCATATTGTTGCCTTTTAGGAAAGAATTGTTGCAGGAAAGCTATATGAAATATTTTCCAAGTGTTTGCTCTTTTTTTTGTTGATCCATAATTCTCCCCACCTCAGTACCAATCCGCAGTAGATCCATCACTACAAAAAAAATTGTTTTTAGCGATCGAAATTTTCGGTCGCTAAAATATGAATTTCGGTGGCAGAAATATTTGCGATCGAACAGAGACCGAAAATAAGGAGTCACTAAAACCTTGGTCGCAGCCCAACCAGCAATCAGGGGGGTTCGGTCACTGAAGTTAGCAACCGAATTAGCCACTACCTATGTCGGTGACAAAATTCTGGAAGGTCGGTCGCCATTTGTATTTTTGCAACCAAATATTTCGGTCGCTGATTCGGTGTCCAAAAACTTGCGACCGAAATATTCGGTCTCTGGGTGGTGTTAGGCTGCCAAATTTCGGTCGCCATTTCAGTCACAAAAATGAAGAAAAAGTTTGCTGCCAACAATTTGGGTCGCTATTTTTTGGTTGTATGTGTCGGCGACCGAATTTTCGGTGACAATTTCGGTCGCAAAATGGTTGATTCTGGAAAAAAAAATTGACTTTCAGCCAGCCAATGAACAGCTTTTGCCATCATTTTTTTAGAGTACCTGATTGACACATAAATTCACCCTATGAACAACTTTTACAGTCCTTTTTTTGGTACCTGATTGTCAAATAACAATGCTACAAATCCATAACAATCTAAAAGCTATTCAATTACAGTGTATAATAAAATCAATCAATTAAAATAATAGTATATACACAAATTGTGAAACTCAATATAAATCCATTACAAATAGAAAAGTAAAATTAGT
>JANHAO010005942.1:0-21976 GCA_026873985.1 Saraca asoca | reverse complement strand
TACTTCTTCTTCACTTGAAGCTGAAAGAGTTTCAGCAAGATTGGAGATGAAATCTCCATGGGTTTCGGCCATGGAAGCCGAACAATGGAAGTCGAACAAGAGGAGAAGAACTCGCCAGAAAATTGTTCTGGGTTTTGGCTCCATTTTGGTCCATCCAACTTCCCACACTTACTAGCACAAGGAGAGGAGTTAAAGAGGCTATATAGGATGTTCTCCGACATGAATTTCTGGTAGAGGCAATACATATGGGTTGCTATGGTGACCACAGACTTCTGTTGCAAAAGGAGCTGGACTAAAGGTTAGTTTTACTTTCATTCTTCTTAGATTTGATCTAGGATGTTGTACAATCTCTAACAATGGGATCTTTGGGATGATTTGGTTCGGCCAAGGCAGGGGCTTTGCTGGAAATTTTTTTAAAATTTTGCCCTCTTTGATTGCACCAAATCTATCAGTTCTTTCTCTCTTTCTCTCTCCCTCTCTCCCTCTCCCTCTCTCTTAGTTAATGCCTTTTTTCATGTCCCATGTATAATAATCTTAACCCGTATTTATAGTTGCTGAGGTTGTACCATCTTAATGTATTCCAAAAAAAAGAAATAATAAGATAATTGCAAGTTGATTCTTGCCAGTTAATATCTGCAAGTTGATCGTGCAAATTGGTCCCTCTTCGAATTTAACCACGGTGAGTGTGCTTCAACCTGTGGCCTAGACCTAATGACCTTAGGCCACTACTGACCTTTGACCAGCTATTCGAGCTCACGATTAGCAACCTGACGTCTTGCTTCAATAGCATCAATTCCAGTTGAGCTAGGCCTTTATTGATTGGGCCTGTCCATTGGGCTTTTACGAGCCTATTTGTATGGTTCCAAAAATATCCATAACACAACTTGTCTGAATAATCAAACTAGCATTTTTTCAATATTGGTAATCCAAATCCGACCCTATTAGGCATTAATGATGCTTTTGATCATGTAGTCATTCAACCAAGCAAATTAATATACTGTCATTGTCACCAAGACAAATTCAAACTGTCAAAAAATTTAAAATGTATCATAATATCAAGTGAGCTCAAAACTAGTTCTATCAAATTGATCATATATCAAATTGACTCAGTTGAATCCAAGTGATTTTGTTGAAGCCAAGTGATTATGCTGAAATCAGACAATATTTTCAACTAAATACAAGGCATACCCCTTTCAATGGTTGAAATGCAATTATCAAAAATAAAAATGTAAATATGCTATAATAAACATATAGTGTTGGCATTTGGTCGAAAATTCCTCTATCCACAATATCTTTCATATAGGACTCCCCAAAGAATAGACTTCATTAGTCAAAATACAATTGTCAAAAAAATGTAAATATGTTATAACACTTAATTTATATGAATCAATAAATAGTTGATTTTTATATTTTACAATTAAATTGTGTATTGCACGGGTATTATTCTAATTAATCATAAACTCAAACAATAGATTTGTTATTTTTTTTTATATGAAAATCTAAGAAATCCATTATTTGTTGAATAGAAATAATGATCAATCTCAATGCACAATGGATAAATCCAATGTTGCTTTAACACTTCAAATTTATGATATGTTTGGAAGTTAGGAGAGAAAATGAATGAAAACCAACTAGAGAGAATAAAAGCTTAAGAGAGGAAAGGAGAGAGACTAAATGGTTAAGAGATGACTTCCCTTTCCTTATTTGAATGTTTAGACTTATCCTCCAAAAACCTCCAAATTGGAGGACCACAAAAATGTTATTATTGATGAATATTAGAAAATTTTGAAAGATTAATCATAATCTCTTAATTCCCTTTCCCTTCTTCTCAAAAATTTATAAACAAGAGAAAAGTCATACAATAAATTTCTCTTTCCTTTCTTTCCCCACCATTCTCCTCACCCAAACAGACCATAAATGATAGAAAATATTGTCACAACAAAAGATATGTCATTAGCTAATTAAGATTATATCTTCGAATTTCGATCAGCAAAGCAAGCAAGCAATCAACAAAAGATTTGTTATTAACTAATAAACTGGTAGTCGAGTTGCCATTTTTTGTTTTTTTATTTTTATTTTTCACATACTACTTTTTATTTTAATTTTTCAAATTTTTATGAAAGCTTAGGATATTTATAATATATATTATATTTTTTTTACAATTTTATAGCAACTTTATCAGCAAGAATTATGCGTCCTTCCATAATTCCAAAAGTTTGAAACGTCAAATTCTTTTCTGTTCTTTGAATATCATGCGGGAGCAATCCTCGCAGAAATATCTAGATTCAAAATAAATAGTGATCCCTATTCGAGCATGATTTTGTGAATACCAAATTTCTTTGTATCAGTTAATAATGAAAGAAGACGACTCACAACCCCCCCACCATGCCCGCAATCAATTTTGAGTAATTGTCTGTTACTTGATCCATCCCAAAGTACACTTGGCAATCTTTACCAAATGTTAAGGCCAAAACATATGTATTCATTGTCCGACTAAACCGACTCCGTTGGTTAGTTTTTATGCCATATTTTGAACCAAAAAAGTAATTAACAACTCCAATTTGAAAACAAATGTTTCGTACATTTCTGGTTCATGCACATGTGACTGTAGCAATTAAAGTAGATGAGATAAGGCAGATGAAACTTTTATTAAACTTCAGCTGATAAATTTGGTGGCAATTAGATTGTTGTCTTCAATCAATTGGTTTTACCAACCTTTCCCTTGTTATATAAATACAAATGCTGCAATATTAGATAGCCTTGCTTTCTCTATTCTTCTGGTTCTCTTCAACCATCTGTTTGCAGAAACACTATGGAGTTTCATCTCCTGCCTATCTTAATTTCTCTCGCCGTGAGGAAGCAGATATTTTCCTTTTTCTCTTTTCGTCAACTGTCTTCTTATTTTGTTAAGAGAAAGAAAAATCTTATGTGGATTTTGGTTTTAAAATGCAGCTTGTGCTGGTGGCAACTCAGGCTGCTTCTTTGCCTCCCCAACTTTATTGGAAATCCAAGCTTCCCAGCACTCCAATTCCAAAAGCCATTGCAGATCTCCTCCACCCTGGTCAGTAGAATTTATTATCTCCTACAAAAATTTCTAGTAAAAAACGACTATTATAATAACAATTTTTTTATATTATCCACAATTTTTTATATAATCATAATCTTAATTTAAAATCATAGCTAACAAATCTATTTAGGCTTTAGGGAAGAATATATGATGATATTTTATTGTAATAGTTCCATTTAGTTGGGACAAGAAAACATGGTAAATGATACAGTATATAGAGTGGACTTGCTCTCTGAAGTGAAGTTCACGAAAATTTGCAGACTGGGTAGAAGAAAAAGGCACCACCGTCAACGTCGGCGGCGGCAAAGGCGGAGGAGTTTCCGTCAACACAGGTGGCCACAAGGGCAAGCCCGTCTATGTCGGAGTTGGGGAGGGTTCCCCTTTTAATTACGTCTATGCCGCCACTGAAACTCAACTCCACGACGATCCAAACGTGGCCTTATTCTTCTTGGAAAAGAACCTACATCCAAACACACAGATGAAATTGCATTTCACCAAGAGCTCAAACGACGCCGCATTCCTGCCTCGTGAAGAATCGGAAAAAATTCCGTTTTCATCAAACAAAGTTAATGAAATACTGAAAACATTTTCCGTCAAGCCTGAGTCTGCGGAAGCGGAGGTTATGAAGAACACCATAAAGGAGTGTGAAGAGAAAGGAATTAAAGGAGAGCAAAAGTACTGTGCGACGTCGTTAGAATCCATGGTAGATTTTACGACTTCGAAGCTGGGTAAAAATGTTGAAGCTCTTTCTACGGAGGTGAATAAAGAAACACACTTGCAGAAATACAAAATAAAACCTGGAGTGAAAAAGCTGGCAGGAGATGAAGCTATTGTTTGCCATAAGCAGAATTATCCGTATGCTGTTTTTTACTGTCACAAAACGGAAACTACAAGAGCATATTCTGTGCCTTTGGAGGGTGAAGATGGGAGTAGAGTAAAGGCAGTGGCAGTTTGTCACACAGATACATCAGAATGGAATCCAAAGCATCTGGCATTTCAAGTGCTCAAAGTGAAGCCAGGAAGTGTTCCAATCTGCCATTTTCTTCCTGAGGATCATGTTGTGTGGGTTCCCAAGTAAAAATTATCAGAAGGGGCTTTAGTTAAAAGCTAAAGTCATAGAACTACATGTATCCTTGAATTAATAACAATGCAGTTTCAGTTTGAGTCGCAGGAGACGACCATGTATGTATATCTGCATATGATGTGATACAACTTAATTATCTATGTATGAAGTATGAACCTTCTAGTCTTATGTTACATTTTCGTTTCTTTTGTGGTGTCCAGCCTATTATATACTTGTTAATTGGTGGATAAAGTGATCAAGTACATGCATGTCATGAAATTGTTAATTTTATCAAATTTTCTTATTAACTCAGTTGATAAAATTTATTACCTTCAATCATTTATATCTTATATTTGTAATCATCACTGTTAATCTTTAAAAAAAAATTATTAGCATATCCTAACTTTTGAGTTGAGTAATTGATTACAATTCAAAATTTTTCTTCTGAAAAAGGTTATTAATGAAATCAGTTGAAAGGGGTAAAATGAAACAATGTTATACAAAAGGAAAATGAGTTTCTAATTATAAACTTGTTCTATATGAAAATTTGATGAGTAGGGGCTTGGTGCCACTATCACCTCACTGAGGAGAATGAATTGCCTTATAATAGTATACAAGGTGCTGGTATATAGGATTTTCAGGGCTGATTTCTTGATGTGTTGTCAAGTCAACGCTCAAATAACCCACTAATTATAATTACTAGTTCAATCATTATTCTATGTTTTCTAACAAACATGCAGGCAATTATGTTTGAAAGTCTTATTGGTGAACCTTAATTAATATGAGTGAAGAATGTTGTGAGCACCAAAATCCCGCAACTAGGTTTTCTTCCATGATTAATCACATAATAATTACATGTTATCGCATTTAAGTGAGGTTTTTCCTCATAAACCTAATCCGTTGTGTTTTAATTTCAATGAACCAATCAAATATACTTGTCAATTTTACTATGCATAAATATTAAAACATTCATTTAAAAACTCAATGATTATCTTAAAACAAACATCACTAATTAAGCACCAAATTGTACGAAGGATTAATTTTTAAGTGAGAACTTTTATAATTATTAGGTACTAATACAAAAATTTTAAACTAGTCAAGTTACAACATATTAACCTACCAAATAAAATTTTTTATAATCATTGAAAATTGTTTTTTACAATTTTAAACGAGAAATAAACGTTAGCGTAACACTAGGTAGATATTACAATTTTAAATGTGAATATTATTTTTTTTAATTTAAATGTATTTTTATTAATCTATTACATGCCATATGCATAACACTAGGTAGATATGGAAGTTTTTATGCATTTTCAGGAGAATCCTCCTTAAAAAAAATTATTTCTTCCGGTTAAGAGTTTATTAGATTATAAACTAATATCATTTTTTTTAGTGTATCCTATTTGAAAACAATATTTGACTCATTAAAATTTTACCCCACCTTTCAGTATCGATATTCTTGACAGTCAACTGTCATTAGGATGTTACTAGTAAGGGGTGTGACACTATTACAATTCTTTAGGAAAACTCTCTCCTAAAAGTTAGTTGTTAGAGAGAAGAGTCTCTTTAATTATAAAGTAATATCATTTCGTTGATGTACTTAACATGTGACATATATTTCTCTCTCACCAAAAACAGATATCATGTTTGTCAACTTTGTTTCGGAAAAAATCTCTGGGTTACACTTCTTGTGGAAACTCGGTTGCTACTTTCTATATCTTTACTATTTTTTCACCAAGAGATGCAACATAAATTTAATCTCATTATCACAAGTTATAACTGGGGAAAAGTTCATGTTGCTTCAATTCATCAGGTGTATGGCGATTATTTCTCTGGGGCAATGTCGTCCAAGGTGTCACAAGTCCAAGTCGGCCCATGTGAACCATTTCAGCAGCTAAATGTGCTCAATTAAGTATAAAGGGAATTTCATTGATACTACCAATACACTGAACACATGGTAGCACATCATTCGCCTAAGAACACGATAATTGACATGCTTGACACCTATATATACTGGCAGGTATCTCCTCTTCAGATCATTTTCACTACACTACTAAAACTCTATTTTCATACTAACTTGACCGTCAAAATATGCTTGGCAGACCATTTCCATCATGTGTTATTGACTTTGTTGTGCTTGCAGATCATTTCCCAATCGTTTTTCACTCCACCAATCATCTTCACCAAAAACGAGAGTTTTATGTGGTACTATTTGTGGCTTTCCTAGCCACCAAAGCCCCTACCCTCTATTATAGGTGTTTTTCGTTATCATGAAAAATGAGCTGGCAAGAGTTCAATACGAGATAAGCCCAAATAGAGGAAGCCTAGCTCGTTTCGGCGAGGTAGCTGAGCATAAGCCCCGGGTCACTAGTCGTGAGCTCGGGGCAAATGACACAAGACAAGTCCAAGATAATGGCCCAAACTTGCTGCGAGCGAGTGCTAACTCGAGCTCACATCGCCAAGCAACGAGCTCAGCATCAACGTCAATAGCAACCTCCAGGATGAGAGCTTTAGCTCATGAGATGCAATACCTCACCCAGCTAAAAGCCCGCTGAGGTCAAATCTGAAGTAGATATCCATTCACTTATCTATTTATAGAGCCAACCTATAAGAAGCAGTCTACAAGGGCCCACTCGCAAAAAGCAACCTGCAGAAGCTGATTTGCAAGAGTTCCAGTAGTCATTTACATTTATTATCTGATATAACATATTTATAATTTGTAAAATTATACTTGAAACTTTTCAGCCTCTATAAATAGGAAAAGGGGGGATCATTGTAAAATAGGCTAAAACACACATATTGTAACTCTGCTAAATTTTCACCAAAGCAATAATACTACCGTGGACGTAGGGACCAGTGTTACCTGGTTTTAGTCAAACCACGTTAAAACCTTATAAGTTCATCTCGTTCTTCCTCTCTTTCCTTTGTTTTCTACATTTATTTGATACATGCTCAACTAGTTTGCAGTTTGAGAAGTACGAAATGTATTCGATTGACTATTATTTAGCCAAACCAAATTTCACTGTTAACATTTTTGCACAAGAGGAAGGGCCTCATTTGTATTCTGGTTACTTTTCTATTTAGCTACAATGGTTAGAGGAAGAACCACCAAAAGCTCAAACAATCTGGTTAACCAACCAACAGACACTCTCGTCGCCAATGCCATCATTGGTTTACCCCCCGAAGCTCACCGCCAACCTGTTGTTGCTCCTAGAACTAATGAAGTAAAGACATCTCACCAACCCCAGTAAACGTTTGAGAACATGGTAAAGGAGTTGGCTGAGGTAGTTAAAGTGCTGGCACAAGCACGAACTCTAGGTGCACAAAAGCAAGAAGTGATCATTCTCCAACTCTAGTAGTTACATGAAGAAGCCCGGAGGGAAAAATCAACTAGACAAGCACATCGGCCTTTTCGCTTGGCTCACTCTACAAATCAACAAACGAAGTTAGGGGCTTGCCAAACTCGTAAGAATAGCGATAATCAGTGACATAGGGGCTCGCACCAAGTTGAAAGCTTGTGTAAGATCAGCCAAAAGCATACCTTAGATCGTAGCTCCTATAACCAGTAGCAATTTGAAGCACAAGGCCTAACGATAGAGAAGTTACTCCAGAGGATAAAGTGATTAAAGGAAACACCTCAAGCTCAAAGCAACTGAGCTTGCTGCGACGAGAGGTCGTCGTTCTATAAAGAGATTGAATCATAGCCCCTACCTCACAAAATAAAAATCCATGTAATTCTGTTGTATGAAGGGGATTGTGATCCATGCGACCACATGGACACATTCAATATCCAGATGGGCCTACAAACAATTGACCCTATGATGAAGTGTCATGTCTTCCTAGCTATACTAGGAGGTGTATCTCGAGCATGGTTTAGAAGTCTCCCAGCTCACAGTATTAGCAGCTAGGAAGAATGCTAAGAAAAATTCATCAACCAGTATCGAGTGTTGAAAAGACAACTTGTGCCTCCTTGCCACCTCACAATGATCTTCCAGCATAAGCAAGAATCATTGAAGGATTATATAGCCAGGTTTCGGTATGAGGCTAATTCCATAGAAAATCCTTCAGAAGAAAACATCCTGACAGCTATCTCTATGGGGCTCCGTAAAGATGGAAAGCTATATAAAAGCCTATACAAGTCTCAGGTTAGGGATTTGGCTGAATTCTATAAACAAGCTGCCAAGTAGATCAGGTGGGAGGAAACCTTCGACACGAAGGAGTCCAAGCAAAAGGACGAGGTGATCAGCTCTCCTCAAAGCAAAAAGAGGAACAATGAGAATCAGAATAATGTCTTCAATGATAGCTCTTAAAGAGGGCTAGGAATGCGCGACCCCAACATCAAGATCACTATGAAAGCTATAGCGTCCTATCTGATACACAAGATAGGATCTTTGCTACAAAAAGGAATAAGGAGGACTTTGGGAAACCTAAACCCTTAAGGGCCCCCAACAAGTTCAGAGACATAAGCAGATTTTATGCTTATCATAATGAGGTCGGGCATAACACCTTGGAATGTTGGGCACTAAGAGATGCCATAAAAGACCTTATCAAAAAAGGTCACCTGTAAGACTGCGTGGTCTAACCTTTCGATCACCAACCTCAGTGGTCCCGATGAATTGCTGATCAAGAGTAGGGTCCCTTAGTTAGGACCATATTTTAATGATGTAATGTTGTTCGATGATGATCTTCAGTGAAATGTTATCCTAAAAGAAAGTTATTCTAGTGACAATGTCAAAATCATCACCAGCTTGACAGTTGAGGCACGAAGGCGCTAAAACAAACTCATCTAGCTGAAGTTATGAGCTTACTTAGGTGCAAAAATAAACTCATTTCCTACCTAAGCAACAAGATTGCTGTGGGACTGAGCAATAGGATTGTTGTTCATTAAGCAAGAAGATTGTTGTGAAACTGAGCAGCGAGATTACTATGGAATTAAGCAACGAGATTGTTGTTCCACTGAGCAATGGGACTACTATTCCACTGAGCAACAAGATTGCAGTAAGACTGAGTAACGAGATTGTTGTTCCATTGAGCAATAAGATTATTGGCAAAGTTAAATTCAAACTACCCACTGAGTAACAAGATTGCTGTGGCACGATCTGCAAGTCGTAGCTCACATACAACCTATTGCTTGCAGCTCTCATGTGAACTTCTATCAGGCACAGCTCTCATACGACCTACATGAACACTAACTGAGGCACCCTGATGCTCAGAGTCATTAAAAATCAAAAAATATGATTGATTGGTCATCTAAACATTTTGTTTGACTATGATTTGCAGGGACATGTGTTATTTGTGATATATAGAATACCTAATATAACATTCAAGATTACAAAGAATGCTTATTCATCAAAAGCCTCACTCAACGAGGTAAATTCACTCTAGAGGAGTCAAAATACAAGTCAGAAGGCCTAAGGCTACCACAGTCTGAAAGTAAGGCTGGCTTCCAAGAGATGAACTCCAACTGGCTGTAGGACCGATGAGCATGCTGGCTCCTCAAGCTTTTTCTTGTTGTCCTCCTTAACTAAAAGCTCTTTCCCAGCTCTTCCATCAACATTGAGAATTCAAAAGATGCTTAAGAGCATGACTAGAAGGACTGAATCCCATGACATAACTGTGAGGAAGTAATCCAGGATCTACAAGAGATCTCTTAGTTTGCAGTAGGCCATGCACATCTCCTCAAAAAATCAAACTATCAAAAGCATAGGGGGCTTAGCTAAAGCACCCATCAGACCATTCTATGGAGAAGTAGGAGGAACTCCTTAGGTTTTATATAGACAAGACTGAGTTCACCAAAGAATCTAAGGGACATCCAACTGTTCTTGATCAAACAATCCAGAAGAGAGTAGGGCTGCCATGCTAACGGCTACAAAGCACGTACAGTGGCAAGTATGGCCTAAAGCAAATGAAGCAAAAGATTGAAGCCTGAAGTGACAACACGACAGGCTGAAAGCAAAGACTTGACAATACTACAAAGTATGATAAAAAGACTTTGCCAACAAATTTCAACTCCTAGTCCGCGAAGTGAATTGAGAGTTGGGGGCTAATATTATAGGTATTTTTGGTATCATGAAAAATAAGCTGGTAAGAGCTCGATACGAGATAAGCCCAGACAGAAGAAGCCCAGCTCACTTGGCTGGGGTCATTGAGCATAAGCATTGGGATGCTAATCATGAGCTCGAGGTGAACGATGTAAGATAAGTCCAAGATAATGGCTCTAACTCGCTGTGAGTGAGCGCTAACTCAACCTCGCATCACTAAGCAATGAGCTCAGCATCAAGGTCAGCAATGACCTCCAAAATGAGAGCTCTAGCATGTGGGATGCAATACCTCGCCCAATTAGAATCCCGCTGAAGTCAAATCTAAAGTGGATATCCACTCACACATCTATTTACAGAGCCAACCTGTAAGAAGCAGTCTATAAGGGCCCACTCACAAAAAGCAAGCTACAGAAGCTAATTTACAGGAGTCCAAGTAGTCATTTACATTTATTATTTGATGTAATATATTTACAACTTGTAAAATTTCACTTGTAACCTTCCAACGTCTATAAATAGGAGAAGAGGGATCATTATAAAATAGGCTGAAACACATATATTGTAACTCTGCTAAATTTTCACCAAAGCAATAATACTACCATGGACATAGGGACTAGTGCTATCTGATTTTAGTCGAATCATGTTAAAACCTTCTGAGTTCATCCCATTCTTCCTCTTCTTCCTTTGTTTTCTACATTTATCTGATACATGCTCAACCAGTTTGCAGTTTGAGGAGTACGGAATGTATCCGATTGACTGTGATTTAGCCAAACCAAATTTCACCATCAACACCCTCGTTTGACTCAGATCCCATCTTCTATAGGGGATCCCCATAAGAAAGTAAGGAAAAAAATACTCAATAGATTCACTAATAAAGCCTAAGCAAAGACAATGAAAATCCAATTTTCCTAGATTCTATGAAAAAATTGGGAGATGATAATGCATATCTCAATTGCATATCTCAATTGTAGATGTCAATCAGCTGTTTTTGCCTCATTTCCATAAGAACCATTGTCTTCAGATGTGTTAGTTGGCAACACACCCAGGCTTAAGATAGTTTTCACAAAGACTTTGCCTCTCATTTGGTGGAGCTGCATTTGTCCAATCTTCTCAAAACTCCTAGATTGTCGATGGCGCATTTGTCGCACCTTCAAAAAGTAGAGCAAGAATGTTGAGTTCAAGTTCTGAGGGTACAACTAGGTAACTAAAGCCTTGAGAAGTATAGGCCTCTGAAAGGAAGGTTTTTCAAATCCTGTTAGCAATGTGGTTCCAAATGTTAGATCACCTCTTCAAGCTGCAGTAATAACAGAGCACCAATCTTCAGCAACAATAACTTTAACAACATGTGCTTTCAAATGTAAGCAAGTTTAAGTAATATAGGGGAAGCTACTTGCTACATTACTGGTGCAGCATTATCGAGTAGTTGAAAGAGAGGATTATTCCATGCAACCTATATTTATTGCTAGTTATGGTAACTCTTTGGATACACAAAAGTATACGAAGCTCAATGCTTATTCCAGAAGATATCAATCGATCCAAAAAGTATGATCAGATTCTTCGGCATTAATAAAAGGTTGAGCATACCCCTGGGCAACAATAAAAGATCAGATAGATCCCCCAAAATTAATAAAATATCGAGTAGTCCTTTTGGCATTTATAAAAGACTGAGCAGATCCCTTGGCACTAAT
This sequence comes from Saraca asoca, assembly GCA_026873985.1. NCBI lineage: Eukaryota > Viridiplantae > Streptophyta > Magnoliopsida > Fabales > Fabaceae > Saraca > Saraca asoca. Next base: position 10,120 of record JANHAO010005942.1, on the reverse strand, counting down.
AAAATACTGAGTAGATCTCTCGGCACTTATAAAGACCAAGTAGACCCCTTGGCACTTATAAAAAATTGAATGGACCTCTTGGCATTGGTAAAAAGTTAAGCAGTCCCCTCGATTTTAGTAAAAAAATACATGTAAGGAAAAACTCTTGAAGCACAATGATTGAGTGCAAGTGTAAGATAAACTGATGATAAAAACTTGATAGAGACCCAGATGATTAGAAGTTACAAAAGAAAGGGGAGAAGAATGATAGACAAAAAGCCCGTTGAAGGCTTAGTCAATTGAAAAGCTTGATAGTGCAAAAATAATAGTCTTTAGATGGAATATAGAAAAGGTAAAGACCTGCTGGAGGCACACAAACAAACTAATGCCATACAAGAGTTAATTAAAAGAATATCATATGCACATAAAAAATTTCATGAGTCCATTCATTTGACTGGTTAACCCATTCCATACATATGTAAAAATAGAAGAAGGGAAAAGAGAGTAACAATTGGCAATAAAGACAAAAACATAACCTAGTCTTCTTTTAACTCTCATAAAATTTGCTCCAAAAGTTTATCCCTATCGATTTTGGAAATATTAATTAGCATGTCAGGATTAACATGTTGAATCTGATGAATAGCTTCTGCAAACCCACTTTGAAACAGGAGATAACTAATCTCTTTGGCCACAGCAACAATAACCTTGGACCTTTTGTCAAAGGATGCTTTGCTCTTTTTCTACTTACTCCATTTAACCTCTAACTCATGCACCTTGGAGGATAGTTGCTTCTCCAGACCCCCACTCTTCAAGGATAAAGAATCTTGTTTTTTCACCGACTTAATGATGCAACTGGTAAGGTTACTTGTCCCGATTAGCCAGTCCATTAGTTTTAGCCTCGATATCCTTCCGGAAGCCTTCCATGACATTTAGGTTGGTGTTCACCAATTCCTTCCCATTTTGTGCAAAGGCCATAATAGTGGCCAGGATAGAGGTGGCTGAGTAAATAATCTAGGCCACAAAAGACTTTAGTAGGTGCAAGAGACCATGGTTGAATATAAACTCCTAATTGCGATCCTGGTCAGCAAGGAGGAGTAGTTAGCTATGCAAAAAAGCCTCATAATTGACATCTTTGTACCATAGGTTGTCTATAGTATCAAAAATTAGGGTATTTCCTTCAAGGGCTTCAATCAGTAGCAACTCTTTACAAGCACCCAATTTATTTTCTTGGTAGCATAGGCAGACGTATCAGAAGAACTACTCCCTTTACCTTTGGAAGAGACTTCAGAGGGGGTCTTTTGCTTATGTGAAGATGGAGCCTTAGTGCAATTAGGCACAAGACAGGGTCAATGAAAAAAAATGGGGCCACTGGTAGCTTTAGCTACTTATCGAGATGGCTCGATCTAAGTAGTCAGCGAAATAATAAGCTTCTGCTTAGTCAATACTGAGGCATGAATTTCTGCTAGTCTCTTTAGTTCTATCTTTAGTTGTTGAATCTCTATCACTCCCTGGTTCAACTAGCAATCTGAAAATAACAAAGTGAGAATCAATAAAGACAAAGTAAAAAAGCAAAGCTAGGGTAGAAACATAATACATACAAATGATAGATTGTGTATTAAATGGCCCTAGAGCTAGCAATCGAACGAGGAGGTCTAGTTTATTGTCTAAAAGTCTTTAAAAGGTTGGCCCCAAGGCTGCTTCATGGGGGAAAGCCACTTAGTCGGGTATAATTATCCCTATCTTGAAGAAAAAAGAGGTGAAATCCCTTGGCCATATAGACCTTGAAGAATGATTGCATTCAGGTGTGAACATTGGTAAGCATGTTTTTTTATAAAAATATGATTGGGACACTAAATGAAGTATATCCAGCCCCAGCTTTTTGTTAAGAATAAGTAAAAAAGAACAAGAAGAAGAAGGACCCCATGATTCGAGTTAGACAAAAGCAAACACTCAACACTTTGAAGTAGAGAAGAAAATCCAAGTGTTATTAGTCAGCTAGAAAGGACAGATGTTTAAAGCATGGAGAATGCTTTCTTGAAAAGCATAGAAAGGAGGGAAAACATAGAGAGGATTGACCATATCTCTCTAGAATATCATGAAAGAGGCGATATTATAGTTGCATGCCTATTCATCCGCTTCAAAAGGTTTAAACAAGATCCCTTTAATAGACTCATTCAGAGCATGGGCCTTCTTTAGCTCGTGAATGACGTCCCAGTCTTGCCACTCATTGGAAGTAACAATTAGCTTCACGTTAGGGTGAATTCATCTTAGGTCATCCAGAGCAGTACCAATTAAGTGAACCTGCTCATTCCCATTATTGTTGCGGGACTGCTCGACCATGATTATATAAAGAGGAAAAGCAAAGCGGTAGACTATGTGTTTAAAAGAAAATTCCCCAAAGTCAGATGAAAAGTCAAAGTTAGAGGATAGATCGATTGGGTCACCCAATCTATTGGTCATAAAGTGGAGGAACACGAAGAAAAGGACTACCTTCAAAGAAAAGAGAGTATGGTTAAAATGGGTGAATGAAAGGAAAAGATGATCTGGTAAGGTAGTTCAAACAAGTAAGGGAAACAGAGCAAAAGGAAAATGTAAGAGCTAGGCTGAAAAAGACATAAACCACCAGTCCCTTTGGTATAGCCCGATGAAAGCTAGATGGGCACAAAAAGTAGTGACACCAAGGAAAAACTATCATTGTCAGTGCATTTTGAAGAAAAGAAGAGGAAAAAGAAAACTGAAAAAGTAAAAATAGAAGAACTATAAAAAGTTACCTACAAAAGAAATGGTGGAACAACTGAAAAATAGTGGAAAAGCAACTAAGAAGAATGAGGTAAACTATAACAAAATTTGAGCTTGTGGAGGCAAAGTGCAAAGATCGTCTTCAAAAGGCCAAGATTGGCTTTTATAGAATGATGAAGGGAATCCAATGGCTAGGGAAAATTGAGATGAATAGCTTAGATGATGATCCTTAACACGACATGACCTTCATAGGTCTTAAGACCTCCCAAGAAGATAAAAACCATCAATGCCTGTAAGGTACAAAGGATAACTGACCTAGGAGAATGAAAGGTTTCTAGGCAAAACAACTGTTATGCTCGCCAATAGGGAAAGGGGAAAAATGACATAGCCTAAAATAATAACTAGTTGTAAGACAATGGACTTAGGTCAATTGACTAAGACTAATTGAAGAAGTGACTATAATAGGGGCAAGTCTTATAGCCATATCGATTAACCCGCTGCATTTGGTTGTTCAATTCTTTATAGATTTTGGCCAAATAAGAGCTCAGCACATCAACCATCCAATCGACACATAACAAAAGGCATGACCTAAGCATGCGCAAATAATATGATTGCAGTAACTGCCCAACGGGAATCTTACTAATGCTACTAATACATTGAAGACATGTGATCGCATATTGTTCACCAAAGAACATGATAATTGGCACACTTGACACCTATATATATATATATATATTAGCAAGTATCTTCTCTTTAGATCATCTTCACTACACTATTAAAACTTTACTTGCATACTAACTTAACCATTGGAGCATGCTCGGTGGACCACTTCTGCTATGTGCTATTGACTTTACTGTGTCTACAAGTCACTTCCCAATAGTTCCTCACTTCGCCAATCATCTTCACTCAAAAAGAAAGATTCACCTGTCATGTTTGAAATTAAGATGGTATATGATTGATTGATTAACTTATTTTCAAATGATAAGAGACTAAATACCAAAAATCCTAATAGTTGAGTAGCCATGTTGTGACAAAAGAATGAGCTAGAAATTTATCAACATTAATAACTTTGTTTTGTTTTATAATTTAATTTTAACTGGTACAAATATTTAGACTAGTGAGATTATATTTTAGATAACAATGTTACACATATATTTCCATTCTTACATTCTCACTTACTCTCTGTCTCATAACAAAAACAAATGAAGTGAAGAATTCTGGACCTCACCAAAACAGAAGAAATGCATATAAAATTTAAGGTAAAATTATACTCTGAATTCTTATAGTTTTAATTTTTTTAAATAGATATTTGTAATTTTAAAATTTAAGATTGGATCCTTAAAGTTTAAAATCATTTCTAATTGGGTTTATACTATTAAGATTTCATCAATTTTTAATGATGTGGCAAACGGTTTACCGATTGGACATACTAAAATTTATAATTGGATCTGTATAGTTTAAAATAGTTTCTAATTAAGTTCTTACTACTCATTGCATGAATTAATTACAATAGTAAAATATAAGTTTTAGATTTTTTATCATTAAAATTGAGATACACTTAATACACATTAGATATCATGTATAATAAAAATAGAATTTTAAATATGTTTTCATAAATTCTAAAATTTAATTAAATAAAATTACTAGTTAGCATTTTGTTTTTATAATAAAAATAAAATCATTTCTACTTGGTTCTTATTATCAAGATTTCGTCAATGATGTGCAAACGATTTGCTGACTCAGCATATTAAAATTTGTAATTGAATCCCTATAATTTAAAACTTGGATCCTTACCACTCTTTTCATGAATTAATTATAATAGTCAAATATAAATTTGAAATTTGTTGTCATTTAAATTTAGATAAACTTAATACATATTTGATATTCTGTATAACAAAAATAAAATTTTATATATTTTTTCATAAATTTTAAAATTTAATTAAATAAAATTTTAATAACAATCAATGAAACTTGAGATATAAATTAGGTCATAAAATAAACTGAATTATTATTTAATAATTGACATAAATAATACTTAAAACATTTAAAACAACAGTCAATAATCATTCATTTATTTCTAATAACACATCAAAACATTTAAGCATAAATAAATAATTTATTTATTCTTCATAATAGTTGTGAAAACAATTTAATAAGTTAAAACATTAAAAATTATAAAATTCAAATTTAAAATATTCAAGTAAGAAAAAGAATGTATTTCTTTTAGTAATTATTATGGAAAAATATTTATTTCACTACTATAGAAATGGCTCTCAGTCGCGGTTCAAGGGCGGCAGCTCACCCCAACTGCTGTTAAGAACGCGCAAAATATATTAGGTTTAAAAACAGGTTTTGGCGACAGTTATTTCCTGGTGGCTATACATAACTGTCGCTAAATACTTGTTATTTCTCAATGGTTGTATTGAATTACCGCTAAGGACTTCTATTTAGCGATGGTTTTGTTGAACCATCATTAATTACTTTTATTTGGTAGCATTTTATTGACAGCAGTTCTTATGAGCCATTGCTAAAGACATGGCTAAGCCAAGTGATCTAGGTTCAACTCCTTTAAAAAGCAAATGTTAGAGGTAGTTTTTAACAAAACTGCCTTTAACTATAATGTTTACCGGCGATTGTCTCAGAATTGCTGCTAAGGACGTGATGAATGCTAAAATATCTGGTCTTTTGTTTTCTCTTCACAGGAACCTTAAGCCCTAAATTCTTTATCACCCTGAAACAATTTTTTTTTTTTACTTTGAAGAGCTATAGTGAGGCAGAGAGGAGGATGAAGATTTAGAAGTCTTTAACTTAGATTTGCTCAATTGAAACCCTAAACCATTTCTTTTGAAGAAGGTTGGCACTATGTTTGGGTTTGCTCACAATTCACACATGGAAACTCTAGGTCTTTCTTCTATCTATTCTATTTCATTTTTTATTTTTAGTTGTTACTATGTTCAAAGTGTTTTTAGGTTAGTTTTTAATTATTAGGAATCTATGGTAGTTTTTAATTACTATGTTTAGCATATAAAGCAACCGAGCTCTAGACATATTTTAAAAAAGAGTTCTCAATTCTCTCGCAAATTGATATAGAGGAGAGCATTATAGTATGCTCTTACCTTGCACCATCTTTATGTCATGTGATCATTTGAGCTTGTTCTAGAGATAAGTCGCTACTTATGTTAATCATTTGTAATACCTCAAAAAAAAAGTTATTAAGGGACTGAAATGAAAAGTCTTAAATTTTGTTAGGGCCATAATGTAATTTCTTTTTCTTAGGAGGGCCTATTTGAAGTTGGTGAAAAATTTTAGGGTTCAACTGCAATTTGCCCTATTTCCATTTCATTATATATTTCCCCAGCAAGCTGGCTTCTTTCTCGCAATGCCTAGAAGCTTCCTCCTCCCCTGCCGACATCTTCCTCTACCACCATTGCCCACTCCATTTTCAACTCCTTCGTTCGGTGCCATCGCCATCCAATAGAGTGTCTGACCGATCATTTCTTCACTCCTTTCCACGTCCTTCCATGGCATCTTGTGTGAATGGCCTGAAGCTAAAGTTTCCTCTGCTATGCTTTCTGTTCAGCTGCTCTTACGACCTCTTTCTATTTTGATGCTCTACCGTCATCTTCCTGGTAGCTCCTCTCTTCTCTTAAACCAGCTCACAGCCAACCAGCTGCTTCCTTCTTCTTTGTTTTGGAAAGCTTCAACCAGTCCTTTAACTAGCCCACCAATGTCGATCTAGCCAATAGTGAGCTTCCCACCTACACTTTGGAAAGTGGTAAGTATTCCTAGAACAAAAGATTCATTCTATAGCAATCCTACAGTTAGTTTCCAAGAAATTTCTCTTGAAACCCTTCCTATGCTAGCTGTGAGAAATTTGAAATATTCTTGTTATTTTGCATTGTCTTGCTTCAGAGAAACCTCTATTAAAAGATTAAACACACCTACGACAAATTTTAGGGAGCTTTAGTTGATTTAACTTTGTTAAGAATTTTTCTAAGGTGAGTGGACAATCCTCTTCACTTTAGGATCCCATTAGTAAATGTAAATTAATTATATTATATAAAATATTATTAATCCTTTTTAATAATGAAATTTCCTTACATATATATTATAGTGGTTTCGAAAGTATATTTATATGTTATTGGTGATTATAAAATGGTTTGTTGTGATAGAAATTATGCATTTTCATTCTGCCCTATATTGTTGGAATTGGAAATTCTATATTTTTTTTCCATGTAATAAATGGTTATGATAATGCTTTGATATGTTAATGTATGTTTGACAAACATTACTTACCTGAACAATCATTTTTATGAGTTATGAAATAAAAATGTTGTTGTTTGATATTTATGCTATCTGATTTGTTAAATTGATTGATTTGAGATACTAGATCCATTGAAAAATTGGGTGATAACCCTCAAGTGCACTTGGGAACATGTAAATTTTCCAAGTAGGAGTGGATAAGGATGGAAGTGTAAGGAGATGTATAGATTGTTCATGAGCATCTGACAGACGTGTCGGATGGCTTATGAGATTGATTATGTTATATTATGGTGGTTACCTTTTGTAATTGTTCATTGGGAATCCAGTTGTATGTTTTACTATATTAGGTTTTAATGAGAATTTTAGAAAGTTACTAGTGTTCTCTCCTGTTTACTATTATCTTATTCAATATCATGTTTTCCATTTCCTAAATTTCTTGTTAAATTATAGTTTTTGCATGAATATTGAGATTATGGTTGCAGAACGGGTAAACACACCTACACAGCTATATTTATATTTATATGTACTTTTGAACATGGTTTTTAAGTGGGATTTTTAGTTGATCATGGGATTGTTTACTCACTGAGTTTCAATGAAATTCACTCCTTCATTTCCATGTTTTTTAGAGTCAGAAGATATCTCTTCAGTTGCTCCACACCTTCATAGTTTTAAATCTACTCCTTGATTGAGTAGGTTATTCCTGCGAAGATTAAAGGTATATAAATGGTGTAATATTGGCAGTTGGATTAGCGATTGTACATATGTATTTGTTTGGATGCCTAGTAGGATATAGATTGTATAGTCTATGCCATTGCATATTATTATATGGTTATATAGGTTGTGTAGGGTGTGTAGCCCTTGTATTGTTGTATAGGCCTAAAGGCTAAGTGTCCAGAAAATGAAGGAAACTCTGCCAGATTTTCATTAAAAAGGATATATGCATTTTTAGATAGTATTGGTTGATTGTATGTCATTGTTGCATTGTAAGGCTTGTAGATGATTTCTTGATCGAAAGGGTTTCCTTATGATGACCTTCCACACTAGTCATGTTTTGTAGGTCAGGGCGTAACAAAGTTGGTATCAGAGCATGGTCTAGGGTTAAAGTACATGATAGAGGTCTCCAACTGCCATTATGGAACAAATATATCGAGTTTATGTTAGTACGCCATAGAGCACGACACATGAATAAGGATATGCTGATGCACATATCATGAATATGTTGAAAATCTCCACATTTCCTAATTCTTTCAATTATACATGTATCAGTGTATTTAAACCTTGCTCAAACAAATCTTTTTATTTAATAATAGGAAAATGTCACCTAGGACTCAATCTTTGGCTCACTCCAGACATCGAGTGGGAGAAGCATCTGAAAGAGCTTCTCATAAACCATCCTCTTTTTCCCAACCCATACCCCAACCTCAGGGTAGATTTAGGAGCCAAGGTCGTGCTAGAAGCTAAGGCAGGGCTGCACGAGCAGAAGTGCAGCCAAGAATTTCTTAACCTGAACCAAAGGTTCCCTCCACATCCAAAGCTTCAGCGGGTCTTCCTACCTCAGATGCCCCATTATGGGCTATAGATTTACAGAGAGTAGCCACAGACTTACAAAGAGTTATAGGTGATCTAGTGGATGAATTAGTTCACAGAGATTACAAGGAGAACAAGAGAGGGAAGAGGCAAGAGTAGCTATGAGTAGTTTAAGAAAGAGATTTGGATCTTAGGGCTCGAGTGGAGATTTTAAAAGGCAGACATTTGTGGCCTCTGGTGTACCTTTCTCTTGGAGACCTGAGGTACCATACCCTCACAACAGGTGAGTGCAGACACTCAATGTAGAAGGCCCATGGGTGCTACTTTTAGTTATCACCCTCTCAGAGGATTTAGCTCTTATCCTTTTACTCTAGTTAGATGTGAGGCGGTAGGGTCATGTCAAAGCTATGGAAAATTTCATTCAGAGGTTTGTAAGCTAAGAACTCAAGCTTATTATAGATGTGGTTAGGTAGGCCACTTGGTGAAGAACTGTCCCTACTTTCCTACTTCACTTAGTGGCCCTGGATCCACTGGTACATCTAGATGTACTCCACTTTAAGTTACACCACCCATGAGACCTTTAATGTCTGGTTCTATCACTAGAGAAAAGTTTTAACAATTAGAGTGGTGTACCAAAAGCATGGTGGGCTCGTAACCTATAGGTCCCAGGAATTTCTTTTAGGGAGAATAGGAATATGGATCAACCTAACTTGTCTGTGGACGATAATTTATTGAAAAGGATGGCAAATGCTAATGTGAAAAAGAATAGGAAGTGTTTAGGTTGGATATGCTTGCTAGGGCAAGGTAGTGGAAATCTGCCCTAATTAGATCGTATGGTTTTGCTTTGCTCCGTTCAGCTACTTCTTTATTTTTGGCAAGACCGATTTTTCTGGCTAGTCTTTTTTTCCCGACCAGTCCTCCCGATTCATCTGGATGAAGTTGCTCACTGATCAGTTCATTGTGGTTAAGGAGCATGAGCACTCAGCTATTCAATCATCTGATCCTGCTGCAGGACATTCACATAAGCATTTGATGTTGCACGAAATCTTAGCCTTCCATTTTTAGAATAGGCCTTTCTCTTTTAGTAGTTACGTAGGAGCTATGTCCAGCTATTCTAACCAGTCTTGCCAGTTGCAATACTCACTAAACTATGATTCTTGGCTACCCTATTTCGGACACCTATTCAAAGATTTCCTATAGGACTATAAATAAGTGTTGAAATGTTCTGCAAGTCCTTTTCCTCTCACTAGCAACGTTGTTGTCCAAGATCAGCCACAAACCACCATCCTATTACAACTCCTAGATGATTAGACCATCAAACTTCCATAGCCTCAGTCAAACTCATAAACATAACTACCCTGTATGAGTGAGACTACTATTGTGTTATCCTGTGCAGGCTATAGTTGCTAGCTTGAGTTGAAAGAAAGTTCCAATGTAATGGATATTACATCAGACAAGGTAGTTATGCTCGTCTTGATGTCTAAATTAGAATATCCTTGTAGATTGGGTAAAAAATTCCTATGAGACTAGAACCTTCTTCTACTCCCTTACCTTCTTCTTAAAACCTTGCACATCTATACACCATCACTAGATTTCAATGTAAATATTCCCC